>VZTL01026889.1:1543-22448 GCA_013400535.1 Scopus umbretta
TCTGAAATGCCTGGAATTATACCTGCTTCTCTCCATCCCTTTTTTTTTTTTTTTGTTTGTCTGCCTGTGCCTGAATATTCTCTGCACACTCTAGCTGAGACCCCACTAGGAAGACGCACCTGAGTGGTTCTGCTCTCTCTGACAGGGCAGATGTTTGTACAGAGCTGCAGAAAGTAAAATTTATGGGTCATTTTATTGTATGCTGTAAAATAAGGGTGATTAGAAAGATCAGTCTTGCAGGAAGCTCATTTTCCATTGAAAAAATAATTTGTAATTAATAAATTCTTCACTTCTTTAGAATTAAGGGCTCAAGAAATTTTTTTTACGTTCTGTGTTTCCTTATTTAACCTGTGGAAGTATTATTCCTCTTAGTCCTGAGAATAGCAAAAGGGAATTGATGGAAAGCTGCTCATGAGGCTGAAAGTGCTCTGGATCAGGTCGGAAATGTCCACCATCTATTTACATGGTAGCACTCACTGGTGACACACGTGTGCTCTCGTACACACAGTGGTAGCAGCTGATGCTCAGCAACCTAACTGTTTTATTTCATACACCGCTTTTGTACACTGAATTGTTTCAGGCCCCAGCAAACTCATTAGGGATAGTTAAATGTCCAAATATTAGTTTGACTCAATACGACATAAATTTAGTTACAGGATGGAGTGAATAGTTCTTAAAGTAGTTGCAGATCAATTTAATCAAATGTGCCAGTCTGTGAAACTGAATAGCATACTACATGCTTCCTGCATTTTACAGCAACAGCAAAATTCCTTTGCAAAATATATACAGAAAAAAGAAATGCAACACCAGCAGCCTCCAAGTTCATGGGGTCTTTAAGGTTTCTTATATTATTCTTCTTTATTGCTAGTCTCTGAAAAATTTGCAATATAAATTCGTGTCATGAATTAGAATTTATAAGACCAGAACCGGAAGTGGAAGACTTTGGAAAGTTACTGAAAATTGCAGGGCTTTCAGAGCAGCCTAGAAAAAAACCAGACCAACCATTGCAGGCAATTACCTTGGCCCCGTTTCATTGTCTGAAACATAAAATCTGAGCGTAGCACAAAACCAAGGGCATTCCTCTGCAGATTTGCCCTTATTCTCCCTGTCTCTCTACTTTTTCTTCCCAGCAGCCTTTCCTGTTACAATTGCTCGTGCTCCCTGGGCCGGAGGGGCAGAGCTGGAAAGGTAATGGTTTGGAAGGGAAGGAGAAACAAGGAGGGGAGATAACGTGTACCTACTCAGTAGCTCTCTTTGGGGTGTTTAGGGAGAAAAGAGTTATTTTGTAGCTATCATAGCTGAAATTGGATCTTTGGGAACAGTAGTGCTTGGTGGTTTTTATAACCTTGTGCAGTGGGTTACAAAATTTCAGGGCCAGTCGGTCTACTACCAGGTCACAGCAGTTCTTGTGGGCTGCTGTCCTGCAGCACTTCATGTTGAAGTTTGATTGACAGCACAGTCGCTCGATGTAAATTGGGTGCTCTTTGCAATTTTGTGGATCAGCTGGAGATTTTCTGTGGCTGCAAGACCACAGTAGTCTGGGTTAGAACTGTGTCTTTGTGCTAATTCAACCAAATGGTTTGTAGTTATATAGGAGCCCTCCTAGCGCAGCGTCATGAATAGCTTATGCCCTTGCTTCCTAAACATAAACGATAGGGCCCTGAGACAGAGTGAAGGATAGCAGGCCACCTATTTGGCTTTGGCAAATCTCTGGCAGTTGTAGTGGCCGGAGCTTTACTGTTTCAGGGATGCTTGGGGTCACAGAGAAAATCAATGGCAGAACAGAGAACTGATGCTAGGTTTGAACATCTTTATCTGTTGCGTTAGTCATAAAACCATATTTTCTTTGTTATGTCTGATCTTTTCTAACCTTTCCGGTGAGAACAGCCTTGCAGGGGTTATCTGATAACGTGCCTGTGGTTTGGACAAGTTTCATAACACCTGGGACACCTGCAACAGTTTTCAGATTTTCTGTCTGTGAACGCTTAGAGTTTTGTTCGCGTTACATTTGTAAGTCTTTTCAGTGCGTCAGAAGCAGCTGATGGAAGCTACATAAAAGCAACATTTAGACAGGCTGTAGGTCATATTGTGGAGCCATCTCTGGGCCTTTAAGTAGAAGTCCGGCACTTTCTCCATCGTATACATTGCAATTAGCAAGATCAGTCATTTTGTGGGGCCTGGTACTTGCCAGGGATTTTTTTGCAGAGCAGAGTGTCTGCTGTCCCAATAGATCCTAGTGCTTGCCAAGGGCTCTCGGAGAACTAATACTCTGCTTCCCAAGCACGAGTCACAGAGATGCACAGACAGGCACACACAAACATACGAGAACCCACCGTTGTCATTTTAAGTGGAATGGCAAACGTTGCTTGGAACAGGAACCATCTTATCGCTCCATTTTTGCTTTCTGTTACTAACCCTAAATAGACAGATGCGAGTATTCAGACAGGCTTTTCTGCAGTAGTGCGAAATAATCTGCATAAAAATCCTGTTTAGAAAGTCAAGCAGTTTTCTATTCGACCAAATTTGGTGGAGAAAGATATTTGGTGGAGAGCAGAAAATTCTGCTCTCGTTTGGGGATTTCTGTTAAAATTTCATACATTATGCCTAGCCGAAGCTTATCCACCTTCTGTTTCTAGCTTTTGAATCTTGTTGTCTCTTTGCTCAAATAAAATGCCTGTATTGTATGTATTATTCTGCTGCATATAGGGCTACAATGACCTGATTCATCCCTGCACGTTTCTTTTTTGAAGTTGCATTGACTGGGGTTTTTGTGGTTTGGGTTTTTTTAATTCTTCAAACACGGTTGTGATATTTCCCTAAATTGTCTTCTTCCTCAGCATCTTTTCTGAACAGCTTTCCCACATTAGTCGTACCAGTGCCAAAGACAGAGGTATTCTTTAATTTCCAGTTCCTTGCATTCCTATTCATACATGTGCCTTGGTATTTCCAGAAGTGAAATGAGAACAGGTAGGGGCCAAGATCCCATGGGAACGTCTGAACCTTTTGACTTTCAGTGGTACAGCGAACTGACTCTTGCACAGGGAAAAAATTAATATCTTCCTCCATATTCATGTAAAGCAGCTTGCCCAAGTCCAATACCATGTGTAAACACTATGGCACTTGAAAACAGCCACTGCTGTAATGCCTGCTGAGGACCCAGAAGCTTTGGCTGTGCCCCAGAGGGGCTGTGATTGTCCTAATGGGTTTGCAGTTTTTGCAGTTCTTCTTGCAGTTCACGTCTGTCTCGTGCCATGGTTCACAGGCAGGGTATGGGCAATGTATAAGGCTATCGATATGGTTTGTGCCACAGATAATTCCCGATCTTAAGGGGCTTATAGCTGATACCGACAGGTCTTGTAAAAGCTGGTGGGGAGAGGAAGCAAAGAGCAGGACTCTCGTTTGAATGGAATTTTGCAGAAGATGTCTTCTAGCACATGGGAAAATTCCATCTGTCCCAGGATGAAATATTTTGTCACTCCAGCTCTGGTGACTGAGGTGAGGAATGTTTTGGAGGCACAAGGAACTATTATCCTGTAATCCTATCTGTGATGCTTTCCTTAAGTGCACCTCTACTAGCCTGCCAAAGAGCGCATTCCCAGAAAGATGACATAGATGAGAAGAAAAGTTTGACATATCTTTAGCTTTTTGTCCAGGAGCTGGTGTGAACAGGAACATGTTAATTATTGAATAATCCACACAAGAATCCTGAACACATTAGAAGAGAGAAAAATATACCACCTCCTCACTCCCTGCATACATTGGAGAGTGATCAAGTCACTTAATTATGCAGCTTGCTGCAAGGTGCTGGCAGGGGTCTGGTCTGTGGCACGATGTTCTGCTGAGCATTTAATGGACTTGTAAGTGTCAGAGTTGGGTGCCTCAGAGTGACTTTTAGATACTGTCAAATGCAGAAAGAAACTTTCCTGTTGGAGTCTGGATTCCTTAAATACATATCAGGGTCGCAAAATGAAACACTTATCTGCCTCATGCTAAGGGTGTTCTGTCTCCTGTTTTTAAGCAATAAAATGTGTGGCAGAGTATGGTGCTCTGTCTGTGAGCCCTGGAAATGATCTCTCCACCTGTCAAAGTCAACACGGATCAGGCTGAAGGGAAAGAGGTGCTTTGCTGGGCTTTTCTGCAAAGAAAAGATTCTAAGTGTTTGGGCATTGTGACATCCGGCAGCAAAAAATGCAGTAGCAATTAATAGAATTGCATTTTAATTGAAAGAAAAAAACAAAATCCTCCTACGGACAATGACAAACACGCTGCTCTTGTTTAGCTGTCTTGGTGACCATCAGCATGCAGCTCTGTCGGACGCACAGGCCTTTGCTGAGTCACAGTCCCACAGCGAGAGGCAGATTTCTGTGATGGTTGAGACTAGCGAGCCGGTTTTGAGTAGTTTGGTACATCTAAATAGGTGCTGAACTGTATGAGCCAGCAGCCTAATGCTCTGCCTGCAGATCAGGAGCTTGGGAAGAATTATTCTGAATAAAACAAGGGGAACAAAAGCAGTTTGTGATCAGGGTATGACCGTAAGAGGCCGGGAAGCTGCAGCTGGCAACATTCAAGGCTGTGCCCGTTGGTTTCGCGATGATCAAAGGCTTTGGCAGGACTAACTGATGTGTTTATCCACTCCCTGTTTCTAAGAAAGCACTCGGCATTTTACAAGCAGGTAGAAAGTTAAAGGTACTTCCCCTGAAGTTAGTACTATATGGGCAACTCCATGCATTTTCTAGGCCTCCACCACCATCTCTTACCTGCTGTCCTTTTGTCTACTGGAAAAGGCAAGGTTTTATTTTGGGGTTTTTTTCTATTATATAGCTGGGGAAACTTGGTGGAGATTGGGTGTGGTAGAGCAGGCAGCTGCTGTGACAGAAACAATGTCAACAGAGTGACAGTCTGCTTATCTTTACCATCTGCTTCTTCAGAAGGCTACTTGGATTGTTGTCTGTACCTAAGTCAAAACACTCCTAGAGCATTCACGGATGAGGTCGGCTCTCTCTGGGTAAGACATGAAAAGCTTCCCGCTTTCCAGTTCCGGACAGCTGGGTCTTACCCGAGCAACAGGAAGGGTTTTAGTTCCTCCTTCTGTTTTCACCACATGAGGGGTCTAATCAATGCTGAGGCCCTCTAAGTATCACCCAGTATTCTGCATCCCACTAGGGCTAGCCATGCTACAGAGTCTCAGCTTTACTTGCACTTGTCCTTGTGCCTGGCTGGCAGTGCCGAAGTCCCTCTGGACCCTAGGCACAGCCTTCGTCTTCAGGAAGTGGTGGAGGGAAACGGGAGCCCTTCAGAGTTCCAGCTGGCTCTATGCTACAGTAGAAGAGGTGTCTGTAGTCTGCTTTCCAGGCTTTAGCCCAATAAAGATGGGAAAAGCCCCATTAGGTCCGAGTGAATCTGTCTTTTCAGATAGATTGTCCTGCATGTCTTTAGGATAAAGTACTGATTATAACACAAGGCCGCTAGAGAGAAGGTGTACTTCCTCTAAGTTTCCCATGCTTGCAACCTAAGCATAGCCAAATCTGAGCCATAACTAGCCCCAACTCACCTTTTAACTACAATGCTTTCTTTTTTTCTCTTTTTGGTCTCTAAAGCCGGCACTAGCCCTACATCAGGCCTTGGGACTGCTGCCATCGTAGGCATTCTCATTGTTATCTTTGTGCTGCTCCTGGTGGCTGTGGATGTCACCTGCTACTTCCTGAACAAGTGTGGCCTGCTGATGTGCATTGCTGTCAACTTATGCGGCAAATCTGGCCCAGGAGCCAAGGGCAAAGACATGGAAGAGGGCAAAGCCGCCTTCTCGTGAGTACTGTCATCACTTACATTGCTCCTTCTGTTGGTCAGTGTGCCCCTTCAGCAACTCTGGAAAAGAAAGTATTTCAGGGAGTTCTGGGTCCCTTATCTCTGATGGGAGGGTACTGAAAAGATCGGGGGCCAGCTGGTTCTACTTTATATTTCCAGGAAGGGGTTTCTTTGGCTGTTTCTCTGGTTTTGTCCTATTCCTGTTTAGCAGCCATCTAATGGCTGGCCCAACTGCTGGATGTCACAGTGGTCTTCGGTGCTGTAGGTAATAACTGGAGGGGGGAGTGACAAAAAGAAGTAATCAACTGTTTAGGCCAGTCTGTTTCTGTCATTCACTATCAACCTTTGCAGCATGCCTTTGCAGGAGGATACCTAGTGTGAATGGGAACCAATCTCCATGCAATTCCCTTGTTACAGGAAAGATGAGTCCAAGGAGCCTATTGTGGAGGTGCGGACTGAAGAGGAGCGGACCCCCAACCACGATGGGGGAAAACACACAGAGCCCAATGAGACTACCCCGCTGACGGAGCCAGAGTATGTTGGCATTAGTTAATCTTAGCACAGGGTCAACACAGTGCCTTCAGTTGCCTTAATCCCTGATCTCTCACGCCTGTGACTTAGGGCAGGAAGGGAGGAAGAAAGGTAAAATCACCACGCCCCATTTGTGACGTACCAGTGAGGAAATGCCTCCTTCCTTCCCCAAGATTCAGTGGCTTCTATTTCCAGCACTGAAGGGGAGGTAAAGCAGTGTTTCTTGAAAGGCCAGTCTCTGCCGGTCCTGTCCAGTGTGTAGATCAGGCATCTGTCCAAGTTGCAAAGGATCCAGAACAAAAGCAGCACTCAGCTAGCACCAACTCCTGTTTGAGCTCTGCCCTAGCAATGCTGGATGAGTGCTTGAGTGCCCCACGATGAAAGCAGTCCTCTACTGGTAGCAGCAGAGTAGCTATGCTCTGGATGTTGCGGGAGGCATGGCAAGTCTGATTATTCTGTGAAAGGGATGAGAGCTACCTACAAGCTTTGTTTATATTGGAGAACTTGTTTGGGGCCTGAGTCTGTGAATCCATGTTAGCTGGGATTGGCAAGGTTTAAGTATCGGCTACTGTCAACATTGAGCTGTTTCCTAAACGGCCACAGTTCTAGTGTCCTCTGAGTACTTCTGCATAGCTTCTGGAGTCATAATGGGAGGAATTTGCTTTAGGAAGCCGCTGAAATGCTTGTTAACACTTAGGTCAAGTTTGGGATTGATGCCACAAGTTGGGTTCCATTCCTTCAGTGGGGTCATCGCAGTGGTGAGGTGGTCAGGCTCTTGCACCTGCATACTGCTCACCTCCTTTGACTAAGTCAGCAGTGGGGCCTGCTGGTAAAAAGTCTGTGCTGGAAGTCTCTGTAAGGTGGGAGGAGAAAGGAGGCTTTGTCCTCGAGCAGCACTGAGACGTGGACTCGCAGCACTGAGGAACAGCTGGGATTTATGTTGTCCTGATTTTCTTGGCTAGTCTTACCAGAGTTTTAGCTCAATTATTCTCCTCTGTGAAGGTTTTCTCTCTGTTAATAAGCCTGAGGTAGTATTCTCGGGCACACTGGCTTCTCAAGGGATAAACCATTTGTTTTTCCAGCCTCACGTACATGTACTTGTTAAGGCAACCGGTGCCATGTTATGGCTCCTAAAGCATAGTTACATTGTTAGACATTGTCCTAAAGCAAAGTTTACTCCAGCTAACACGTCAGGCTGGAATCTGGTCAAAAGGGCAGAAAACATCACCTCAAAGCTGTATGTACGTGTATATATCCATTACGTGTGCATGTGAGAAAAAGAATTCTATTTGGTGTGGTTTGACGAAGGCCTTAGACTTGTGGGCAAAAGGACAGGGCTGAAATGAGGGACTGGATTCAGGGGTCCTACGCTGGGACCTTGTTGCATGGTGACAGATGGCACAGGGCTGACTTGGTAGAAAGATTCCTTGTGAGGTTAGGTGGAAGAGGCTGAGAGGAAAGTTAGGCTAAAAGAGTCTTTGCAAGTTGACGGGGTTAAGTTTGGCTAAGACTTGAATCAAAATCTGCATGAGCAAGCCATTCCTGAAGGACATGTGCTCTTTGCTCTTTTTCTCTTCCTAGTTATTCTTCAGTCATCCCAGCCAGCCCTTGCTACCCTTTGCACATTTGACCAAAGATTTCTGCTTCTCTGAGTACCGCTCCATGTTGTGTGTGTGTGTGTGTGTGTTCTAACCATATGCCACGCTGCTGCTGCGCCACCCACCTGCCTTCTCACTCTTACGCTCTGCTCCCCTTTTCCCTGCTGTCATTTACAGGCTTCATTGTCTCTCTCTCTCTTCTACTCCTGTCCTCTTCACAGGCACCCTGCTGATACCGCAGCTACTGTTGAGGACATGCTGCCTTCTGTAACCACGGGCACTACTAACTCTGACACTATCACTGAAACCTTTGCCACTGCTCAGAACAGCCCCACCAGCGAGACCACTACGCTGACCTCCAGTATTGCCCTGCCAGCCACAGCCATTCCTGACTCAAACTCCATGTCACCTGGCCAGGCCACTCCAGCCAAAGGGGCAGCCACCTCAGTCTCCTCACCACCACCCTCCTCCACCCCCAAAGTGGCCCCCCTTGTTGATCTCAGTGATACCCCAAGCTCTACTCCAGCTACTAACACTTTGTCTTCAAGTGTCCTGTCCAACCAAGGTGCAGTGCTCAGCCCCAGCGCTGTTGCTAATGTGGCTGAGCCCTCCAAAGTGGCAGCTGGTAACAAGCCAGCTGCCCCAAGCCCTGCAAACCTCACTAGCCCTCCAGCTCCATCAGAGCCCAAGCAGGAGGTCTCAAGCAGCAAGAGCCCTGAAAAGGAAGCTGTGCAGCCCAGTACAGTGAAGAGCCCAACAGAGACAACCAAGAACCCAAGCAATGTGAAGAGCGAGGCTGCTTCAGGCAGCACCACAAACCCCTCACAGAACGAGGACTTTAAAATGGACGAAGGGACCTTCAAGACACCAGACATTGATCTTGCAAAGGATGTTTTTGCAGCTCTTGGCACTACTACTCCTGCCAGTGTGACTAGCGGGCAAGCTAGTGAGCTTGCTTCTTCCACTGCAGACAGCTCTGTACCTGCTGCACCTGCAAAGACCGAGTATGGCTGCCTTTAATCTTCTGTTGGTTGTGTGCTGTGTCTCTTGTGCACTGGTGCTCGTGCTGTGTTCTTGTTGGGTGTTCTCTTAACTAACCTCATTGTTTCCTTAGAAAACTAACTCACCTGTGAACCAACTAAACAGGGCTTGGCTTTAAAGGTCCAGAAGGAAAGCAGGAATAGGCTGTGCCAGGGAAGCAGAGAAAAGACAAACCCAGGAATTTATCACAAATGTGTTACTCTCTAGACTTTGATGCAGCTTTGCCCTATCATAGGTTGTTCTTTTGTGAAAGAGATCAGAAACAGTTCAGTTTGATGCAAAGGAAGTGCTGTCCTCAGAGGGGCCGAGTCCCTGCAGTTCAGTGAGCACAGCCACCCGAATTCAGTTTCCCAAGAGATCAGCGGAGCCCTTCAGAACTTACTTCAGCGTAAGGCAGGGCAGAAACTAGTGCCACATGAGACTGTAAAAGCATGGTACCTCTGCATTTGTCCCTAAACTGGCAAAAGGACAAGGCAATGTGATCCTGTCTGAGAGAGGGGGAGCAGTGACTGCACAGCTGGGTCAAGAGAAGTTGGCAGTGTGTTGTCCTGGTATGTTAGAGATGAGTCTCCGTCTGCTGTACCTAGTCTCCTCTTTACCCAGCTGGTTTATTGAGAGAGCATCAGCATGCTCCTAGGCAGGACAACCCTAGGGGGCCTTTGGAGCCTTATGCTGTCTGGACAGGATGCACTTTTCGTAGCTGAGACGAGTTTGCACCTTGTGTTTGGCAGGAGAACACTGTAAGTGGAGAGTGAAAACAGCATGAAGTCCTTCCCTGGGTAACTGGGGGAAGGGTCCCCAGCTGTTGTGCAGATGTCAGACAAGAACACTCTTACTGCATCGGTTTGGATGGCGGTTGCTGACAGAGCCGTGAACACAGAAGCCTGGAAAAACACTAACTGAAAATGGATAAGCCACCCTTGAAGGGACAAGTATCTAAGGTCCCTCTGCCTTCTGGCTTCCTATTTGGACACCATGCGTTGATAGAGGCAGGATGAAATAGAAGGAGTTTCTTGCGTTTCCCGCCTGAGCAGGGTCTGTGCTTTATCATGAGAAAGAGTTCTGAAAAGGCAGCTCAGATTTGTCGTGGGAGCAGCTTCCAAAACCAAAGGGCTGAGTTCACGCTGCATCTTTGGCTTTTGCTAAGGAGAGTATATTGAGGACACTGGGCTCTGCACTGTCAGGTAGATTGCTAGCGAGAACCTAACTAGCTGTTCTAGCGGTAGCTTTGCAGCACACTCAGATAAATCTAGGCTATGCTATAGCAACCACACTGGAGACATACCCGAAGTCACAGCTTTGGTTAGCACTTCTGACATCCTCACCTCTCCAGGAAAACTACCTTATTCTGGAAGCTTTGTATTTAATCCAAAAGAAAGCATTGGCCTTGATCGTTGGCTTTGATGCTGTGGTTGCAGTGTGCATTAGCACTCACAGAAGAGCAGTCACTCAGACACTGTAGAACCAAGAAGCGGGCTTTTTCCCAGATCTGAATGAAAACCCGTGCTGTTTTACTGAGTTATTCAGGTGCCTTTACGGCTTAGGGCCCTGGTCTCCCTACCGCCTTGCTGTGCTCCTGTCCTCCTCTAAGTCAGGAGGCACTCCTGCCGCGGGACTGTTCCGCAGCGCTGCCTTGTGCCCCGCACAGCTTTGGAGCATCTGGCCCTTCCTGGAGAGCCCGGGTGACGCAGCAGATGCGCTAGGGTTGCAGGGAACCAGGCGGCCTTGATGGGTGCAGCTGAGCTGCTCCCAAGCAGAGAAATCCACGTTGGCTTCAGTTCACGGCACCCAAAGCCACTGCTCTGTCGCGCTGGGTGCTACAGAGAGACAAGCAGAATAGAGGATTGTGGTCTGGTCCTGAGCTGAAAGGAGGTAGGAAATGGTCTGCCCACAGTAAGGAAAGATCTCATCTGAAGTAACACAGCTTGGTCTGCGTCACGTAAATGAAATCTTGGTATGGTGAAACGCAGAGCTGTGTTCTTTCTGCCGATCAGCCGCCACCTTCTACCCATGCTGCTCGTCTGCTTCCCTTAGGGCAAATCAGTATTGCGACCGCAGGCTGAGAATCATCTCACCTGCTTGTCAGGGTGAATTAAGAATGCAGTCATCTCAGACTAACTTTGTGGCTAATGGGCTGGAACAGGCACTTCTTCAGGGAGGCTACCAGACAGGCCTTGTGTGGCACCTTCCCTGACTATGAAGAGAGCATTGGACAAACAGGCTTCTCTGAGTCTTCAGTAAAGGGTCAAAAGACAGGCTGATGAACCTGAGCATTAGCCTGCAAAGATGCTGACCTTCCTTACGCTTGAGAAAATCTGTTTGACAAAAATCACTTCTGTGTTTCCCTTCCTGCAACGTACTGGGAAATCCTGGGACTAACTTCGATAGGGAAAAAGATTTTCTGCTAAAGTGGCAGTCTGTTTTAACAGGACATTTGGGTGACATAAGTGAGGGATGGTAAAACCAAATGCCTTTGCAACTCTGTGAGTTTTCCCTTTTGCTCCTTTTTTCACACCACGCCACGCCTTGCGCCTCTGCTGCAGCCTGAGAGCTCATCCTACTAGTATGTTAACTCATGTTAACTCGGGGCAGGAGGAAACTCAAAAAAAGATTTCACTAGAGCTAAATGAAGCTGGGGTGGGGGTGAGTTTGGTTTTACTTCTTTCTGCATCTGGAAGTGCTCATTTTGCTCTAGCAAGGTGATGTACTTGCTCGTTTCAGAAACATGTTCTTTCCTCGTCACTAATTCAGTAATAGACGGTCTATATTTCTCTGTCTCTAAACTGTGCCATTTTGGTGATTCTTCTCAGGAAAATCCCAGTAGAAGACAAATCTGAAGTGCAAGCAAAGGAAACTAAGACACCTCCAGCAGAAGTCAAGACGGTCCCCAATGAAGCCACACAAACAAATGAAAATGAGAGCAAAGCATGATCAGCGACAGATGAAAACAAATGACAGAACAACTTCACCCAAGCATTTAAAACACAAAACACAACACACATCTCATTCCTCTAGTGTCTGTTGCCTTTTTTTAAAAAAAAAAAAAAAAACCCGTTGTATTTGCACTAAAAGGGGGAATTAGAGTGGTATGTTTATAACATGCAAAGATGATATTATCTTTTCCGTAGTATAATTTTTGGTAGCTAAGGTCAGACNTTTTTAAGATTTCTAGAAAGGTTCTATTTGTTGTGCACTTGCTTTTAAAAAGTAATACATTTTAAAAACAGGGTTAAACCCATAACCAAATCGGGGCTTAACTGACCCTGTGTATATTCAAATAAGCAAAATTGCAAATACCATTTGCAGCGTGGTTGGGAAGCTCAAAATCAACTAGTCCTAGATGGAAAGAAAAAAAAAGGAAAAAAAAAAAAAAAAAGACCCTGTTCTTTCCTTTGTTAGTATAGCAGATATAAACACTGTACTACTTGGTACAGCTGGTACTTAATGAACAAAGTCCACAATTTATTTTTATACTTTTCAGTCGAGTTTGAAATATGTAAAGCCTCATAAATAAGTTATAATTTCTGTTCACTTTGTATTTGTTCAGTATGCAAAGTGTCTCGAGCTCTTTGTGACTGAATTCTGTTCTCCACGTTAGACATTTATTTGGGTTTTATTATCATTTTTTAGGAAGAATGCCAAAATTGCAGCTTCGGGGATATATTTCAATTTGCAGTATTCAGACTCTACATTTCTTTAAATTTTACGTTAATTTTTGCCAACTTTTGTTCTTTCCAGTGTTTACAATTGACAATTTTTTTTTTAACTTTTGTTGTGTTTAAATGTATGTGTAAAATAGCTGCCTTTTTTTTTTTTTTTTTTTTTAAGTAAAAACAGTCTATAGATACTAGGTTAGCAGCATGCTTGCTTTGCAAAGGGAGACATTTTAAAACATGGATGTTTACAGTAGTTGTTTCCCCTTTATCTTTTCTTAATTATTGTTGTTATTATTATTATTATTATTAATATTTCTTACTGGAGTAAGAAGAAAAGTAATGCTGGGGTTTGGTTTGGTTTTGGTGGGTGGGTGGGGGGTATTCAAACCACTTGTCACCAGTCAAGGTCTTTCTCCAGCAATCCACGTAAACACACGCTTAACTTGGAACGAGAGAGTTGCTGGTGAGAGTCCTTCTATACTTAAATTTGGTACGAGTTTAAGTCCCTTGCTGGACCTGGGCCTGACTGCATAAGAGAAATATCATCTCTGCTTTTTTAGGACATTCTCGACCCTTTCCTTCATGGAACCCTCCCAGAGCTTTGAGAAGCAGAAGGGAGATTGTACAGTTAGGGCTGGTCCGGTCTCATCTCAGATGTTTGACTGTATCAATTCCTCCTTAGGATGTACGTAAATACCATTTCCCTTGACCTAGACACCTGATTTAAAAGCCAAGACTTTTTGCAGAGGGTGCTTGGCAGCATGCAAAGCCGCCTCCATCAGCAGTTGGACTAGATGATCGGTGTAGGTCCCTTCCAACTGAACTGTCGCATCATGTGTGCCGAGTCGTCCACCTATGCTCTGCAGAATCAAAACCACAAAATCAAGAGCAAGTGCTTGGAAATCGGTGCCAAGACTCCCATTGATTTCACTCGGCTTGGCATTGTGTCTTTGACAGTGGGAAAAGGAGGCTGATGTAGTACATGTGTTATCATGATGGCGGGGGGCGATTATCATTGGGAGTCATGAAGTAGCACTGAGATTTTGGGGTGAAAAGAAAGGAGGCTTGAGCAGAAGGAAAGCAGAGGTATGTAGGGAAAGACCAGCCCATTGTATAGAGATGTTCCTTCTGTTGGGGTTTTGGTTTTTTTTTTTTTCTCTTTTTTTTTTCTCCCCCTTTTGTTTTATTTTTATTCTACTTTAGATCTGCAAGCTTGTGCACTGTGGGTGCGTGACTATTTTAGTGTGAAACGTGTTTTTTGTCATAGTATTGAAATAATAAAAGCTTCAACATAGTTTGGATGTGGAAGGTGTAGCGATAGTTCAGATTTGAAAAAAAAAAATATTCAGGAAAAAAAAAAAGAGAACAGCTCTTAGAAGGAACAGAAGCCTTTAAATGAAAAATCAAACCAAGCAGACTATGGCATCCATTCCGTTGCGCTGAGGTGATGAACAGAAGGATGATGGGGGTTGGGTAGACTGCAGTTTGGCTCAGGTCAAACTTGAGCCACTTGTATCGGTGTATTCTTCTAAGTACGCAGTCTTTTACAGTGGCATCACATCATTTCACACTGTGAAAACTAATGGTCTTGTCATTTGCTAAGTGTGGGGGGGTTTGCATTTTTTTCCTTAGCTCCTGGGATGCAAGTGGAGGAGGACTGAACATGCAGGCGTAGACGCTGACACAATACCCGTCCTGAGCAGGATGTTGGGGAAGGATGGGTCCTCACTTCAAAACCTTGTGTCAAATGTGGCCCTTGCATGACCCATACCCAGCAGTGCTGGTGTAACTATGGGGGAGTTTGGTCCACGGTCCCTAGGATTTTTTTTCTAAGGAGTCAATCCGTAAAATGCAGTACAAAAAGCTACCACGGTCTGTCTATGATTGGGGGGAGGTCCCTGGGGTAGCAGAGGACTAGTGGGCAGGCAGTGCGTACCTCCGTTCCTGTGGATGACCACAACAATTGGTTTCTCCACTTCTGCAAAGTCTTTGACTGCTTTTGTCACCTGTATGTTATACCTCCTAAGTTACAGCCCACGGAGAGCTGAGCAGTTGATAGGAAACAAATGCCGTACAGTGCTCGTGACCAGAAACGTCTGGTGGCACTGGTCAGCACCTGTTGGGTGAAAATTGTGGTACCTATCACCTGGATTGGCACTTCTGTCCTAAAAGGCAACCAGCTCAAGTCCCAGTCCAACACCCAGCCACATCATTAGAAAGCACCCTGCTGGCGGTAGTGGGTTTGCGTGGAGATCGATGGAGCGAGCAGCATTCCAAGGCAGAAGTGAACCGTGTGACTGCCTGACCACTGGGAGTGTCCATCCAACTCCTCCTTAACGCCCTCGTGACACCTCCCAATACTTGTAGATTAATTCTGGAGAGTGGCTTTATCCTTGCCCTCGATGGAGAATAATTTGTTTTGATTTAGAAATACCCTATTTCCAGCATAGCTTAGGCTTCATTGCTTTTATTTAAACCTTTGAAGAGGGACCAATCTGATGCCGTTTACGCTGTATATGTTTATATATGTATCCATGCCATACATATATATCTATATGGCAACACAGACTGATCAGCTTCTAGTTGTGGAGTGATTGCATTTCATGCTGCACCATACGTAAAGATGATAATAGTGCATCCAGTTGTTTAGAGTGGAGTTTTATTTTCACACTTTTCTATGGAGCCTTCAAACCCCAGATTTTCACACTAGGCTGTTTTGATAGTTGTTCTCAGACCCTCCATTGACATCCTTACCCAGCATTCCCTACTTTTGGGGGCCTTCTATCTTGTTAAAAAAACAAAAAAACAAAAAATCTTTTTACCAAGTGAAACATCGAGTCCACCTTTATTCCCATTCTCACTGGTGTAAATACTGATACTAACTGAGGATTTTGACTTTGCATTCTGTCAGAATACTGTGTTCAAATAAAAATGACAAAAAAAGCTCATGCGTACCGTCTGCCCTTCTTCAGATGCTCTGCTAGGTCCTGTGTGCAGACATGGATTCCTAGGGCTCTATTTGCAGGGGGGCTTAACGGGGAACGAGCGGTCCCGTTGCGGCACGCCCCCAGCACGAGTTGGCATCTGTCCGAGGCTCTGGGCTGTGGACGGGCAGGAAGCGCGACTGCGCGCCGTGCCCTTAGGGGAGCAGTCGCGCTGCGTGGTTCAAGCTGGTCCATCTCTGAACAGTGGCGGCGGGCTGCTGTAGCGCCTTTCCAGACTTGGGGTGCGCAGAGACAACGCCTGCCAGCGCGCGATTCCACTGGCGGGCTCTTCCGAAGCGCCGAGTGTCACAGAGGGGCCGATTTTTAAACTTCGTTTCTCTGTCCCACTGTAGATAATTTCCTTGAGATAACTGACGCGCAAATGCAGTTTCGGGCCTGCTGTGAATCGGGGACAGCTGGATTTCTCGTGAAAAGGTGCTCCTCCGTTCACTGGCTATGAAGGGGGGGAGTGTGGGCACATGCTTAAAGGCTGTCCTTAACCCCTCCTGAACTGCGCGCCTGCACTTGATTAATGCGGGATGAGCATTATTAGTGAAATGTAATTCTGTCCTAAACATTGATCTCCCAGGACACAGAAGAAGAAATGAGAGCTCTGGTACGTATCAATACTTGGGTGCCAGAATTGTTCACAGAAAAAGCAGCTAGTACATGTATTGAGCTAAAGTCCTTGTTATGCCAAGAGAATACCCTTCTCCTTTCTGCTTCCCCTCCGGCACTTTGCTCTTTGTTCTCGGCTGCTTTTTACACCATGGTTTACAGTATTTCAGCAAAGCTGCTCTGATCGGCCCTGTATGTCTTTGGTACTACGGCTGTAGAAAAGGCTGTCCCAGGAAAAGGGACGGAAAAAATGCACAGGAAACGATCCATCTCGGTGGGTTCTTTCATCAGGTGTCTGTCTTTGCAGAATTCCTTTTGAGTTCATATGCCAGATCCATGCTTTCAGCTCCTTTAGAGCTGTCATTTTTCTTTCATCAGAATTCCTGCCTTCCCTCTCCTGACTCTTTCTTTTACACAGTTTTGGAGTTTTCCCAGCTTGTTTTGTTCTCTAAAAGAGTTCCTCCTTATTCCAGTTGGTGGCATGCAGATGGCAAAATGATTCTGCATCCAGACACTGCTTTGTTCTACTACATAGCTGCAATCCTGCGTGTTTGGGGAGAACCCACCGTGACCAATGGAGAGTGGGCAGATGCGGTACCATGTCAATCCTCAACTAATCAGGACGTGTGCAGCCGCATCATACAACTTGCTGCTGCAGGAAAGTTGGAAAGTCAAGAGACGATCCGGAAAGAGTTTGTTTCTTTTTTCTGTGTTATTTTTTTCTTTCTCTTTTTCCTAAAATTTTAGCAAAAAAACTGGCAAACTTCCAAACTTTATTTAATTTTTCTAGTCTAGGGTTGTAGGGGAGTGTTTGTTTACTTTTTCTTGAGAGTATCTCCACAAATTCCAGCAAAGTAGGCTTTATTTTGACACAAAAGGTTCCATTTGGCGGAAAAAAAAGAGCTTTTTTTTTCTCACTATCTAACCATTTGAACAAAAAAATTTCAACTACTTTCAAGTCAGGAAACTTGAATTGATAAAGGTCATTGATTCTGTTTCAAGGGAAGTCTCTGAGGTTGCCTTTTTCTGTGTTCTGGCTTTAGAAGCTGCTTTCCTGAATCATACCAATGTCACCTCTGCGGAATGCCTGGTGCACGGACTCTCCTCCCCAGTGTTTGTCGTGTTTCCTGCTGTAGCATCTTAATGAGCGCTGAGGAGCTCAGGTAGTCGTTCCTCTTCTCTCAGAGATTAATAGAGGGGCCTGGAGCACTTGGCCTAATTTACTGTTGCTGCAGAGCATGTGCCCGTGTGCGAAGAGTAATGAGTTTTCTTTCCCTGGAGTCAGGGTTGTGCTCAATGACAAACGGAACTGAAAAAGTCTTTACTNTCGTCAGCCACTCTATAGGAGCACGTAAACAGCAGTGGGAGGGAGCAGCAGCTTTCCAGGCAGGGCTAGCGAATTCTCTTTCTTCTGCAGCACTCCTCTACAGCCTGATGAACAGGAGACATAAGCAATGGATCTGACGGCAGAATGAAACGCAACTTCTTGTGTGGAGAGAGAAGGGGAAGCTGAATGGGAGGAGCGGAAGGAGAGGCCGTTTTGATGCAGGTGACTGGGAGTAAAGGCAGGATCTGCCGATAGAGATGCTGCATCTTTAAGCTGAAAGGCTTTGCTCTCTAGGCCCCTGAGTCAGTGGGGTGTCCCAGAGGCAAGAGAGGGCAAAGCTGGCAGCCGAGAGCGTGCAGGAGGCTGAACTGCAGCAGCCAGTCCACCTGACGTGAGGGGAGAGACTGCAGGAATAGCACTGGCTCCGTTTCCCACCCATCCGGAGGGAGTTTGTCTGTGCAGGTTCACGGCTATCAGAGAGAACCTTTCTGACTGCCCCTCCCTGGGCTCCATCAGCCTCTCATGGTGCCACTGCGGGAGAGGCAGGCACCAAGTCAGTCCCGCTCCACCAGTGCGTAGGGCTGGATGCTGCTGCTCGCGTGCAGCACCCATGGGACAAGAGAGAGGGGTAAACGGGCAAGACTGCCCCACCTCCGCTCGCTGCAAATCTGCAACTCCAAAACAGTCTCTTAATGAACCGACAAGCTGAGCTCTTTGTACTGCGTGTGGTTTACTTACAAGTTTTTATTCGCTTAGACCTTAAGTGTGGCTTTATTCCCCAGATTTTCTAGGATAACAAATAAAAGCTAGTCTGCTGAGCATCCCAGCGACACAGCTGTTGCCTCGCGGGTATTTTTAATTGGGCACCGTGGAGACTGGATTTGAAACAGCTTCATTAGGGGGAAAAAACCCACCTTTGGGATGGAGGCTTACATGAGCAAGAGCAGACCTGACTTGCAGTGAGAGAAGGAAGCTGTTTTGTTTTGGTGCATGAGGGAAGGGGAGAGGGATCTTTGGGCAGTTCCTGCAGCAAAGGGGCTAGAAATGACAGGAGATCCTCGCTGCCCATGGAGTCAGGCAGCTCAGCACCTGGTTGGCACACATAGCCCGGGAGAACGTTTCTCCGCCCAGGCAGTGTGGTGGGACACTGAAGAGCAGGCAGGTGAATGTAGCTGCGGTTTGTAACCTCACAGTGAGATTCCTAATTGCACGCCCAGCAGACACTGGAGCGGCCTGCCCTTCTTGATACCCCACACCTTAGGTAATGCTGCCGCTTTCAGCAGACTTGTCGGGTCACCTCTCTCTCTGTTTCTCGCCTTTCTCTCCCGAGACGGCTGTGTTATAATTGTGCCTGGAATGAAAATATCCTGGCAGTGCAGCAGGGACTCGGTGATGCTCTGACTCCCTTTGGTGGCTGACAGCTTCCATTAACTGTCACCTCCAATCGTCTGGCTCCGAAAACAGGGCCCTAGAGCATCTCCTGAGAGTGGTGACAAGGACCCATCTGGCTATTGGAGCCATGTATGTGCGTGTGCATGTCCCCATCGGGACATGCTTCATGTGAAGTGCTAGTGTGAGGGGAGGCTGGATGCAGAGACTGCTGTGAAGCATAAGCCTGACACATCCCAGCAGGGCCACCTGGTGTAAAGGAGGGCTAGGATTCTCTTGCAAGGGCAGCCGGTCCTCAGAGCCTGAGAAGGTTGAGAGACGCGTCTCTGGACCATTGTATGTGCTGCTGGAGATCAGCCCACCCTTGTGTTTCCTTTCCCGCGTCTTCATCCACCCAGACAGATCAAGCATCCGCAGCACAGCTGGGTGGCTAGCCCGGATTTGGCAGCACACGCGGTGCACAAGCCTGGCTGGCAGGAGCATGGAGGCTGATTTGAGGACACAGGCAACAAAGCAGGAAAAGGCCTGAAACCAGGGCTTTGCTCCCAGCTGGCCAGCCGCTTTGTGTGCTGGAGGATGGTGCCACCCGCTGGCTGTCGCACTGGTGGCAGGCTGCATGTCCCACCCCGGGAGCGGCATAAAGCCACCCTGGGCACCGGACCCCCAGCCCCTGCAACCTAGAGACCTGAGCACCCTCCCAGGGACGTGCCGCCTTGGCTGACAGCACAGAGGATACAGAAATCGTTGCTGTCCAGTGGCCGCTTCTCAGACGCTGCTGAGACCCCCGGTCCCGTTCACTTGGAGGGAAGAAGTGCCCGTTTCAAGTGAGGGTTTAACCCTCAGCTGACTCCAGTCTCTCTCCTTCCCAATCAAAGACTGCAAAATCCCCAGTCTTTAAAGGGTATCTTAAAAAAAATAATCCAAGTCTGGTAGAAAAATCAGGGCAACAGGGGCTAGAGGGTATTGGTTGTAGATGAGCATTCACGTTTCTTTCTTCAGGTTTCCTCTCCCAGTTGGCAGGTCTGCTAAACTTCAGGTCAGCGAATCTTTATCTTAACCAAAGAAGGTCCCTTTCCCTGAGTTTTTTGTCCATGCTATCCCGAACGTTCCCTGTGCGTGAACAGAAGATGACTTCAGGCATTAAAAAAGCCAGCCCAAAAAGATCTTAAACGCTCCTTGGAGAAGTGACATGCCCGTGCTTCTGCTGATATGCTCCCTGCTGTTAGCTGCCAGCAGGACAGCTTGCCTCCTCGCTCTGCCAAAGCGAACCCAGATGTGTGTTTTGATAAAACAAGCAGGAGGGAGCAGCAGCAGGAGATCTCACTTCTGGTTTGCCTGCGTTCAGGCTGCAAGGCAAAGGCTGACCTGTTTAGCAGAGGGAAAAGGATCGCATTCAGCTCAGCGATCGGTGAAGATTTCAAGCCAGAAATTAAGCGAGGAAAGCCAGGATGAAGACAGCCGCCCTCTACCAGCTCCGGACTGGGAGCCTCTCTGCCGTGCTGTAGGTACTTTTCCATGGCTCACTCGGAAGGCTTTTGGTGAAGGGGCTACGGAGGGCCATTCTGCTGCAGTAGAAAGATTAGCACTACTTGCCATCAAAGGGATTTTATCGAGGAGTAAGGAGGAGGAAGAAATCACCCCCTTAATGCCCTGGCATACGTTGCAAATACGAAAGCATACCGCTTTTTCCCCTAGCAGCATAGCTCTGAACGGGCATTCAAAAGCAATCTGCAGAAAGAGGAGCTAGGAACGCCCTTTCCGTACGTCTGTCTTGGCGTCCTGCTGGGGATTTGCCCCTGATCCGTGCTCAGGAGAGCACGGCGGTGAGCTACGCGCTCAAGCGCCCCACTCCCGCACCGGCGCTCGGGCGGTGCAGCAAGGCCCCGCGGGCGGGCGAGCCAGGGGCGGGCACGGCCCAGCGGGCCCCGCTCCTCGCCGGGGGCGCCGCTCCTGCGC
>VZTL01026889.1:22560-58070 GCA_013400535.1 Scopus umbretta
CGGGGCCGGGCGGAGCTGGCCGCCCCCGGCCGGGCCTGGGCCTGGGCCGGGGCCGGGGCCGGGGCCTGGGCCGGAGGCGGTTGGCCGTCCCCCGTTTTCTTCAGATCACTATCTATCCCTGCACTAGGGACCGAAAGAAAAAGGGGATGGGTAAAAGGGAGGCGGAAAAGGAATGGCAAAGAGGAAAATTCCCGCCCCGTTCCCAGATTGTGTTATGTGAAGTCTCCTTCCCAGCTCAGGCGGCGTGCAGGCTTCGCAGATGCCAAGAGGTGCTTTCTGAACCCAGGGGTGTTTATAATGCAGAAGCTGTAGGTAGCTCTTGGGAGTGAGCTGAAGTTGTATTCGTAAATGTTTCCATTTGGAAAGGTCACCCCGGTCACCGGTGCCTTCAAAAGCCTATGTCATCAGGGGCACACTTACTGATCCCGGAGGGACCGGGAGTTCTACAGTCGTGTGTGCTGCTGTGTGTGTATCTCTCTGTTTTTTGTTGTTGTTGTTTTGTTTTGTCCCCTTTTTAGCCAATTTAGTGCAAGGCTTGAGCTCCACAGACCCAGCTGTCAAGGAAAAAACCATTGCTGAAGCAGAGAAAAGGCTCCGTGATCAAGAAACTAGCAAGGAGGGAAAGAGCAAGACTACGGTGAACAGAACGGTCATCAACACACGAGCTTCTGTAAGGGTTTTTCTCCCTCTGAAGTTAAAGCCGTATGCAGTTTCTGTCTTTTAAATAGCACTAATTCCCATTCTTTGCCCAGGAAAAAAACTTTTGAACAATACTTACAAGTGTGTTCTGAATGTGACACTATTTTTTTCACTAGTTATCTTTTTGGGAGGTACTCGATGTCACGTTGTCTTTGTCTTAAGACTGCTACTAACACAATACTTCTCCTGGATTTATCCAAGTTGGATGCAAACGCTGAGGTGCCATAACTTGGAGCTTTCTACCTGCGCTTCAGGCACTTGAGCAAAACTAGTTGAGGACACAAGAATCCCTTCGTTAATTTAATTAGGCTTTGATTCCTGCAGTAGAGTTTGGATTTCAGTGACTTGCCTCGTTAAAGGTACAAGTGGAAGCTTTCTGGTAATGTCACAAATTATTAATTATCCTTACCGTCCTTTCTTTAAAAGTCAATTTGGTGTTCCCAGTATGCATAAATCTGGACATTTCGGATGCCCTGTAGCTTTGAACAACTTAACCAAGTGTTCCTTTGCTGCTACGGGTTTTACTAAAATGTCTGTATGTGTACCTGCATGTGCTGTCTTTCTCTGTTTTAGGACATGGCAAATGCAGAGGCAGTGAACACAGGTAGGCCAGTGCTCCATCTAGTATTTAGCATCTCTTCGATCTGTTTTAGCAGAAATGGAGTAAGGATTGCTGTTACTTCATGCAAGGCCTAATTTTACTCCTGCCACAGTCAAAGCTAACTTTTCTGATGACTTTGATCAAAATTCAGTCAGACCTAGGAACACACTCGAAGATCTTACCAGTATGGCTGTACTTGTTCATAGGTAGGAAGCTCGTTGGTGTAGTTTGTTATCATCATCTGGCCTCTCATCCAAAAAGTTAGTATTCTGAATTTTAAAGGAAACACATTTATCTCTAGAAATGAGATACTTCGAGGCAAATATGCAAATCCTAAGTAGTAGCATGGTCTTTATGTGTAATAGCTTGTCATTCATGTTCCAGTTTAATCATTGAAATGTCCCCTTAATGTTTTCTTTGTAGAGAAATGACTCAGAAATACCTTCAAAATTACTTTTTTATCTCATCTGTAGATTGATTTCAATGAAGTTTGCTTGCCTTTTTTTTTTTTTTCCCCTTTTTTATTTCCCCCTTTTTCTTTTAAATGAAAATACCGCCAACTCTCCTGGTTCAAAGATGGCTTTCTGGCAATTTTGGAAAAGGATGCAAAAGAACGCGCTAAACGAAGGAAGACAAACGAACGCTTAGCAAATGGTAATTGCTAAAGGCTTTTCTAGCTAATACCTTCAGAAACTACTTAGCAGGAACTGGGCTGATTTAGGGGGCTACGGAGCTCCTCTGTTATTGCCGATCTTATGAACACTGAGACACTGCTTTGGTTGTCCGAGGCCAACGGTCTTGTCCACAGCATTGATTAGCTGGATATAACAGGGTTATGTACTTCACAGAGTCGTTGCAACCTGTTCTTCTCTATACTGTCCCCTTTATGATAAGGGTTTGGGATGGAGGGAGAGAGTTTGAGTATTTCAGAGCTGGGCTGGGCAAAGACAAACGCTCAGTTTTCCCTCTGAAAGAGGAATGGGGATCATGTGCACTGAGTGGCTCAGAAGTCCCTTGCAAATAATGGCTAATGAAGCCAGCTGATGTGGAGCTGGACTGGAATTTTGATGATTATTCCAAGAGGAGAATATGACCTCTGTTTCCACAGTCACCATTTGGGGAAATAAAAACCAAATGCTATTTTGAATGCGTGTCTGTTGTTTTGCAGCCCTGAAAGAGGAGGGAAACAATGCCTTCAGGAAAGGAGACTATGTCGTAGCCATTCAGAGATACACTGAAGGTCTGGAAAAAGTGAAAGATAAGCAGGAACTTTACACAAACAGAGCGCAGGTCAGCATGTGGAAATGAGCTACCGCTATGCGTTTAGTGTTACTTTGCCAGGATAGAACCCAAAAAGTATTGTGCTATCATCTAAGTGAATTTCCTAAAAGGTAATATACGTTGCATTACAGAGAGGCTTAAAAAAAAGGGAGTAATTTTTCCTGGCCATTCTCCACTACCAGGAATCAATGAGTTCTGCTTTGCTGCCATATTATCAACAGTAAATTTTTACTGTGGCTAGAAGTTAATAGCGAGACAGTGCAGACTGAAGGTTTTAATCTTTTTGCAAACGTAATGAAAGAGTTGCACAAAGAAGATCATTGGAGGTGTAAATTCTTGATCGATGAGTCTGAATCCTTCAGAAGCTTTAGTTCTTCTGTGGCTAGTCCTTCCTGAGGGAATGTTCATGTCCCCTCCTTCTTGGATGTAGCACATTCCTCCAGAATAAGTGGAGGGGAAAAAAAATCATTCTAGTTCCTAGTTTTACTAAATGTGCTCTATTTATTTTTTTTTTTACATTTATTTTAGGGATCCCCTTTGTAACTGTAGAATGTTAACATTTGCTTTGCATTCTCTACTTGCCTTGTATAATCCATATGTGTCTATTGAATTTTGGTTTATTAAATTTATTCTAAATTACAAACTCCAAGGAGATGGAAGACCACTTAAGAAACAGCTGGTAATTATCCTGCAAAATCAATGGCTAGGCAAATCAACAGTCTAATTTTTTTTACTTTTTTTTTTTTTAAATTCGCTAATGTTTGTGCAATAGTTGGTGGAGGTTGTCTGAAGTATTCCAGTTCTTCTGCCTGGACTCTCTTGGTTTTATTTCAGGCCTACCTGAAGATGCGTGAATATGAAAAAGCCATTGGTGATGGCGAATGGGCATTAAAGGTAACTTCAGGATTCTGTCTTTTATGATTAGGTCAGGTGCTCCTGGGCGGCGGGTTTGTGTGTAACTAATGACATGGAGACAACTTGCTAATGGAAATGAAAGAATGTGGTGGTGGTGCGCCATTCCTGCATTCCGCGTTAACCTGAACAGTATAAAGCAGTTAATATTTCAGTGCTGCCTGTGTGCAGAAGCTTTTCTAGCTCTTAAGAACTTTTTTAATTAAACCAGTTTGTTATAAGTGATAGTAAGCTATTAACTGTACACATTGGCACACAGTATGTTGCTCATCCTTCTGCAAAGGGAAAAGGGACTCTTTACCTTTCCCACTAGATCTGAACTTTGTGAGCTTAAAGATTATGTAAAATGCCAAATAGCTGAATCCACATGCAGTTGTGTTATGTCAGTGATGCCCATGACTACAACACAGTTAACAGATTATTAATAATATCGCCAGCATTGTTTCATGAAATCCATATTTTTGACTCATCACCTAATCTGTTAGTGTTGAGCTAGATGTTTTCTCAATTTTTGTGCACAGCTAATGACAATTAGTACTTATTTCATTCCTGGCAGAACTAATCAAAAGACATACAGAAATTCTGTTACTATAGAAGCTCTGTGATTAGAGACTTGTTGATGCAGGCCTTAACATCACCTAACTGCGTGAGAGTCTGTTCGTATTGCCTGAAGGGCAGTTTTCTGGGAAAGATATTAGCACCAGCTGCTTTCCACCTTTAACCAGGCCAAAGCCTATGTTCCTTGCGTAGGGAAGGAAAGTTGGTACCTGGAGGTAATGATTCAGCATATAAACTTTAGATGCCTCTCGCAGGTGGTATGAATACCTTCTCCTGTGCTTACAGGTTATTTTGGGCAGCTATAACTATTAATCAGAAGGTTTGAAAAAATATTAAAAGGTTAAAATTTCTGAACACATAATTAATAATTCCTTTTTTCAACACAGTGCAATGAAAAATGTATTAAAGCCTATTTTCTAATGGGGAAAGCTCACCTGGCACTTAAGCACTACAGTGAGGTAAGTTGACTAAATCTTGTGGCCATGGGACCATGTCTTGTTCTGCTTTTGACATGATGTTGTGGGCGAGAGGGAAGAATTTGTGATCTTAAGAATCGGACAAATAAGAGTATGTTGAGCCAGTAAACTTGAGAGAAATTTTCTGTGCTTTGCAAAGACTAATAATTCTAAAATCAAGTCTTCTTTCCACGCCTTAGTGAAATCGCCTGTATCCTTTGCTTTGGTACTGTCCTGGTTTCAGTTGTTNAAAACGTAGGAGGACACTTCTGTGCAGCTGTGTCAATGTGTACTCTGATCAACCTCAAAAGAATGAGGGAATTTCATATTCAGGCTACATGGTTTGTCTGGTGGGAGTTTGTCACCACTTGGCTGTCAGATGCTAAGACAGCAAGGTTTACTCCAGTGCTGTGGGCCTTGAGTCTAGACTGGGTGAGCATTTGAAGAGCCTGCAAGGACTGTGTATATGCTCAGAGAATCCCACGTTTGGCACTTCTGCTGAAGTGCTTCAAGACTGATATTAGCAATGTGTGCTCAGGGAAGTGGTAGTGCTGGAAGTGCCATATTTCAGCTCGGGTAAGGATCAGAATGAAGGAGTGTCCTTGTCAGGTACTGCAGACTCTTGTGATTGCACTCTACTAGCAGTGACGACGTTTCCTCCAAGAGACAACTGAGTAAAATGTGTTTCACTTTTTTTATCCTGAATTGCTCTGTGCAGCGGGTGTTATTAAACTGTTGCTGCGTATAAGTGATTGCACATCACCCATGGATGAGAAAAATCTCTACGTATAAGTTAAGTGAACTGTTAAGACAAAGGATGCTAGTGAGAGTGATACCATTTTTTTTTTCCAACATCCTAGTGAAATGAATATCAAACAAAAGATTTAATTCTGCACTTCACGTGGAAAACCTATTGGAAGCATAAATACTGTTAAAATAATGGAACATCCTATTAACAAATACTTAAGCTTGAAATAAACTGCCAGATATTTTAGTACAACCCTGACCCTTCATCTTCAAAAAATAATAAAGAGCCTGAAGAGGAGAGCAGGCAAGCTCAAAAGCATTTCTGATCCTGTCAGAAATTACTTCAGTAGAAATAACTGTAGAGCATGAACAATAGAAGTCTACATGAAATCCGCCTTGAGGGGTTCTTGGCAGCTTGATCCATAAAGAAGGTTCTTCCCTGTTGCAAGCTGGGTGATCAGTTTAATTCTGAGCATATGCTCAAGAAACACGAAATGCACAAATAGAAGATGAAGATACAAGATGCACATGTCTGATCCCTGCTGATAGTTACAGTTCCTGCAGTCTTCCTGCTATGCCTCATTTTCTGTTTTCTCACTGGAACTTTGCTTTTTTTTGTTCCTGCTAGTACATTCCTAGGTTTGTACTTGAAGTTTTGCTTTTAATTTGAAGTAGTGGGCATATGTAGGGACTGAGAATAATATTTAACTTACACTTTTAATCCAGAAAATTTTGACTTGTGTCTCCATAAATTTTATTTTTCACACTTACTAAACACAGTGGCCCAAGAACTTTTGAGCTCAAATAGGCTGACTCTGACTTGGATATGTTTTTATCATCTTCCCATTTTGATCTTAAATTGAGAGCCCGTTTCTTCTCTCTGTTAAGTCCAGGCAGTGTTATGAGAAGATCTTACAAATTGATCCCCAAAAGGAAAGCCTATTCAAAGGTAAGAAATAGACATTTCTACACTGTCGTCCCTTGTTTTCTGATCACAATGGAACTTAATAGAAACCACTGTTCCGCTCTTCAGAACTTTTGATGGAGTCTCTTCATGCAGTTTTTGTTTCTGATTGTTTCTTCTTTAAGCTCTGTTTCACTCACCAGAGCTGCGGGTCATTCTGCACATCTGCATGTGGAAGGTAGTATTCTCTCTGTCACAGAGTCAACTTCATTTTTTTTTTCCCTTGGCACTTGACCATGACAAAATCTTTAACTGCCACGCTTTATTTTCTTTTGATTTCCAAGACTGTATGAATGAGGTAAACTTGGAGGAAAAAAGAATGAAAGATGAAGAGAGAGCAGTGAAGGAAGTTCAGTCTGGAAAGCTTGCCGCTCTGTCCATAAAAGAACTGCTGCAGAAACTTGATAGACCTGACCAGAATATCCTCTACTATACAGGAGGGATCAGACTTTTGACAGGAGTTGTGAAAGATCGTAAGTATTTGATGCAAAGCTTGTTGATCACGGGAGCTGTAATCCAAGTAGATAAATACAAGTGACGTAGTTTTTAGAAGAACAGGAAAACTATTCCTATGTTTAAAACATAAAATCAGCAATGTCTGATATTTCAAAATTTATGGCCAGTAGTTATTTACACAGACATTTTTAGAACTAGACTGATGTTGTAGCTGAGCTGATAAGAATTCTTACGGATTTGGATCTCTTAAGATTTCATTTGTTTAGCAATATCGGTAATTCTCTGTTAAAAGCGTATTGATTTGCAAAGCCAGTCTCATGTTTCGGTCTTCGTAAAAAGGCTTTAACGTGAAGTCAATTGTTCTTTACAGTACCAGGCATGAATTAGAGCAGTCTTCAGCTTCAAGTAGTGTTCTTGGAGTTCTTCCCCTCTTTTCATGATGTTCTTTCCCCAAAGCTGTTGATCCAGTGACCTTTTCTTTTAACACTGTGTTACAGAACAGCAGGAGTCTGCCTTCACAGTGATGCATCAGCCAGAAGGATCATAGAGCTGATTTGTTTCTCTCTGAATTTTTCAGGCACTGAGCAAACTTTATTTAGAACAAACAATGGATTCAGTATCCTCAAAGACAACGAGATTGTAAGACGGTAAGAGCTCTCCCAAGGAAAACAGTAGGGTGTTACAGCACAAGAAAATGAAAATACTGTTTTCAAGAAACACAATCACCTCTTGAAGTGCAGATAAAATTATCAAAAGATAATGTAATAACAGATTTTAATGTCTGAATGGACTGACTTATATCTGACTCTTACACAAGCAGTGCTCTCTGAGATGCAGTGAACAGAATTAATGAACTTCTGCTTCTGTCTCCTATTTCTGTACAGTTATCCTATCTCTCATGGTGAGAGCACTTAATATAAAAGAACATCTGAAGGCACATAGTTGCTTCAAGTATACCTGGCTAGCCTCCCTGGTGCTTTTAATTGCCATCAGTAAATATTTGGCCATGTAGCTCTATAATGTTACCTGTGAAACTCTCTAATCCTGTAATCAAGGAAGAGGATGGTCTCTGGGAACTTGTATCTTCTGCTGCTGTATTTACTTGGCTGCTGTTATATGGTGTTTTGGTAACCGAGAAACAAATCTGACCAATATTTATCTGTATTGCTTTATAACTTTGTCTTAAGAGGGATCTCTGGTCTGACTATATATTTGAGTCAGGTTCAGGTAGATAATGGATACAAGTAAGACCTGCTAAAGAGGCGATTTGAAAATTTTGCATGACTCAGTTGGTTCAGAACGGCACGATCTGGTTGAACAGGGCAGGAGAGCTATTCTTTAAGGTTGTCGGTGGGACTGCAGCACCGAGACTTCTTTAGGGTTCATCAGTATTTTGGGTATCGGCTGTAAACAGACTCAAGAGATTAAACACTTCCAAATTTGCGCAAAGTTTTTATGCCCTGGCTATTCACAACTATCTCAGTGCAGAACTGAATTTATCACCTGTATTGTGCTGTGTAATGCTCAAGTAGGGTCTGTGTGCGTTCAGGGTGAAGTAGAGCTAGTAGATCATAAATCTGGTCTTGGGGGAGGTCCTCTGGGAAAGAGGTCTGATAGGCCTAGGAATGTTTAACCAATGAGCTGGGTTTAGAGTTTATGAGCTTAAGTGTTCGTGTGGCAGATCCTCATCTCTGTGGGACTTTGCTGATTTCCCTAGCCAAAGAGCTAATTGTTTAATCTGTCCTTTGTTCTTTTTACGAGCTAACATTTCTCATTTAGGGCCTTCTGCGCAGAGCGAAAAAACACCGCTGAGGTGGATCTGTCTGTTTCTCTTCTCTTCCTTTGGCAAGCTGTCTGCGCTGGGAATGGTAAAACTATGTAATCAACATCAATCATTGTTAATGCACTGTTAATATGGCACTTACTGTGTCTAAAACTGTTGTTTGGCATGAACATCACTTTCGCAGAGCACTCGTGTCTAGACCTCATTGTAAACAAAGTTTTACAGGTCAAATGCAAGTGTTGGAGGTATATTGCTAGCAGCAACCACAGTTTTGGCGGTTCTGTGCATCATGAGATGAAATTTCCAATCTCTTTCTGTGCGCATTTTAAATCTACTGAAGGGGCGGAAAGTAAATTCCCCTGTGATTGTTGCTCCTTTTAAGATAATATCGCTTGTATCACTTTGTCTTTTTTAAGCTGTTATACCAGCAAAAAGCAGAGTTTTATACAAGTGCCATTAGAGAAGGCTAAATTCCTTTGGTATTCACAATCAGTAGTTGCTGGGCAGGTAGCCCTTGCCTCTGATGCTAGTGAGTATACACGCAGATGAGAAGTGGTCTGGGGTGGCGGTAGGTGCTAAAGTGGTGCAGAGTGCTACACAAGGGAAATACGGAATGCTTAGTGTCAGCACCTGCGTTGACTTGTATATCATGGGATCCAGCTGACGCCCAAGAGAATATTCATGCTGCAAGGTAAGGGGAAAACACGTTTTGTATTCTGCCTACAGGTAGTTAGCAGTAAATACAGAGTAACGTGCAGGCTTCCATAGCTTACGTGTTTGTGCCTGGTAGGGCAGTATACTGTTGTGCCTGAACAGCCTGGACCCTAGCAGCTTGCAGGCAGCTGATGAAGTGAGGAGCACTTTGGGCTCACGATTCTGGTGTCTCTGTTTGAAGAGGCCCTTGGTGCCTGAGAAGCTAGTGAGAGCAGAAATTCAAACGGCAGCATATGTGTTGAAGTAACGGAGCTGAGAGAAGATTAGTGGGTGGTCTGCCTTACCATTGCTCTGCCGGAGTGTTATGCAAGATGAACATCTCAGAGTGAATGAGCACATTAGTGGATGAAATAAAGACATTAAACCTGTTAAATCAGCACCTAAGGAAAAAAAAAAAAATGAGAGTAGTGGGGATGCCATTGTGTGTGATGTTGCTCTTAGATCGTCTCTTTTTTTTCAGAAGAAAATCAGCATCTTCTCTTGACTGACCCTGATGTGAATGCACAGCTGCCAAAACTGCTTTCTTCTGGGGTATCGGAGATCCAAAAGGAGACATTGGCACTAATTTCTCTTTACTCGGAGAATGAGAATGGGAGGAGACTGCTGGTCAGGCAACAGGACCTAACCAAGTAAGAAACACTACTATACCTCAGAAAAATTTCCTTAATGCCTGGGTTCACAGATGTTCAGAACTCATTCCACTAGCACCAAGGTGACAGGCTTTCCGAAAGGAACATAATGACATGGAGACTTTTGTCCTGGAGGGCTAGGCCTACCTAAGCAAAAGTAAAAGTTAGGTGTGTGTGGAAAACTATAGTTCTGAAGATGTCTGTGAAAGGGCTTATTCCTGAGGATGTTCATGTAATTTTGAGGTATAGCTACCTTTTTCAGACCAGTAAGTGTGTGTTTGTTTAGCACTCTATCAGGACCTTCTGCTGTTGTCTCTTAATAGCTCATGGTTTCAAGCTGCCCCTCTCTCCTCATTTGGTAATTGGTGTTTATGATTATTCAGTGTTGCCATGATTCCCTGAGTGGAGAAAGAAACAACAGTCTATTACCTTTAATCTAATGTCCTGCTATTTCCTTCTAGAGGGAAGCAGAGGAGAAATTTTAATGTACTGGCTTGCCCTGCATGGTTTGAAGTAGTGGATGAACAGAAAAGATCCTCCAACAGTTGTACACACTTCACTATATTAGATACAATGTGAATCCCGAGACATTTTTACTTGGAGGAGAGGTTAAAGAAATGAGCCACATCCGAGAGCATGCTTTAAAAAGGCAGCACTGTGGCTTGAAATAGCAGGAGCCTGGAAAATCTTGTGTCAACTTCTGACAGAGATCCTGGGCCTGAGTGCTTGAAAAGGGTCAGGATGTTCAGAAGGTGAAGTTGCAGATATTGAGCTTCTCGGCAGTTGGGTCCGTCATCAAAAAGAGACAAGGCTATAGGTTCTCTTCCTGTGTTGCAAGGTTGGAGAAGAGCAGCAGAGAATTTCAGCTCAGTAGAGGAGCCTGTGGAAACCCCCGCACATGTCTGCAGCTGTACTACTTGTTCGGCAGAGCTTGTGGTTCACAGTCTGAAGTCCTGTGAATTACAAGCAGTCCAAATCCCACAGCCACAAGCTCATACTATTCCAAAAGCTCAACAGGTGAATGGTATGATGCTCTTTTTATTCAGGCAGGAGATTGATTTTTCTTTGCTGCTCTAAAGCTTTTTAGTTAAACCCCTCCAAAGACTGTTGGGCTTGCTCCGCGTGCCCTTTTACGCCACGCAAGCGCCAACACTGACGTTCCCCGCAGGCCTTTACAGTCTGTCGAAGCTGTTCAGTACTGTGTTCTCAGTCCTGGCTGTTGCATTCTACTTGTCTGTCCCCAAGATGCTCGCCAGCAGCAAAGCAGCTTAGCTTCAAATGTCTGTGAAGCATACATGCTGATGAAATGGTCTAATGCTGGCAGAAGTTGGCAGATGTGTTAAAATCACTGTACTTGTGCAAAGAGGGACAATATTGCGAGAGAATCTAGTGCCAAAATACTGTTCTAATGGCAGGTAGGTGACTGAGTATGTTTGGAGGGCCTAGTGTATCCAGCTTGGTCAAAGCCCTACTGAACACAAAGAAGCTTAAGATCATAATTTGTGTTGGTGCACTTAAAATACAATTTTGATCTGTAATAATTAAACCAAAACTGACATGAATTTTCTGGGTGTTTTAATAACAGGTGGCTGCAGGTTTTGATGACATTTGTCAGCAGCACTGATGCCAGGGCTACCAGTGCCATGAACATACTAGCTGATTTAGCTGAAGAGCAAAGGTGACTTAACATTTCTTCATTCTTTTTTATAAAGCTGTACTTTGAAATGCACTAAATGAGCTAGTGATGGAGACTGTTGGCCGCCTTTGCTGTGAGAGTGCATTGCTGACTGATCTTTACCTGTCTTTATGTTGCTGTTGTGTTGTCTTTGTCTGTGATTTTTGTCTAAAGCTGTAAGTGTCCAAATATGGCTTTCTTTATCCCTCAACAGGTTCCAAACTCAGTGTCGTGGCGTGCTTTCGACAGGTGTTCTGCCTTTGTTCACCCAGTTGCTGGTATGAAAGGTCTCCGTTGCTGTGTTTCTGGTTTACTTTTGTGTAACGTGTCTTACGACTGCTCTTTCCAGTTTTACAGCCAGTTGTTCCTAGACAGACCCCCTGTGTGGCAGAACTGCAGTAGTTACCGTGTCTCTAGTTCTGTAGCCGTAAGAAAGCCAGGTTTGTCATACGCTTTCCTCAGGAAAATGTTCTCAGTCTCCAGTACTTAGTGCTTGGTTTCTGCACATTGCTAGTTTTATACTCGGTGAAAACTCTGGACTTGATTGCAGGTTCCCACTGGTAACCTTGTCAGGGCAAGATTTCACTCTCAGCTCTGTGGTTTGCTCTTCTTAATGTGACTTTAATCCACTGTCACCAACTGGTTATAGTTTGGATAGTGACTTTTTCTGTTTCTTTCTAATCTGAGAGATCGGGGTGAAGAGATGACATTAGGTCACAAGGCAAAGATGTTTAGTGGTTCAGATCCCTTTCCTGGTTATTGTTTATTTAAACTGCAAACTTACAATATTGTTGATGCAGAAGCGTGTCCTCAGGAAGAGGGAAAACGATAGGGAAGATTGGTTCTCTTGCAGAATGGTGGATATAGCTGGAAAGTAAAATACTTCCCCTTCTCCAAATGAACACCAAGACAACGCAATAATTACAGCGTTTTTACACTGCCTGTTGTCCTCTCCTTTTGAACATACCGTACTGGAATTCCAGCTGCAGCAGAGGCTGTTCTGTTGTGTGACCTAAGTGAAAGCAGGAAATATTCACAGTCTGAGGTTAGGGACGACAGAATCCAGTCACTTTTTCCCAAGACTCTTAAAATGTCACTGGAAGTTTCATTCTGAAAATGAGGGTGATTTGCGGACTTTGGACAGTTGGGATTTAACATAGGTGAGAGAGATTCTGGAATCCCATTTTCCATTGCCAGAGGGATAGGGACACATGTTTGTTGTTTCCTTGTCATTTGTTGTTAATTTGTTATCCCACTCTTCTGGTTTTAGACCTCTGCCAAGCTGGTGAACCAGGCAGCCCTTGCCCGTTGCATTGGCATCGTGGGGAATCTGTGTGCAGATGGAGTCATTCGAATGCAGGTGGCAGAGTCCAAGGAGTGCTGGCAAGCGTGCTTAAAGCTTGTGGTAAAGAAGCTTGACAGCTCCCTAGAATACTGTTTTCAGCCCTATCTCCTGTGGAAATGGCACTCGTGTGATCATGTTTGTCTGCCTCCCCTAATAGCTCTGAACCCTTGACTGAGATCTTTCAAATGTGGTCGTTGGATAAAGGTCTCGGAGCAGTCCGTTGTTCACATAAGTTGTGGATCAGTAGATGGGTGGAGGAGAGCGAGTGGTCCCTTGTTGTAAGTGGCCCCTTTTAGGGTAGGGATGCGGTATGAACACCATCCTCAAACTAAAGAACTCAGAGGGTGGGAAAGGTGCTTGTTAACTGCCTGAACATCAAAAGTCTGGAGTGTGCAGCTCTCGCGTTTGTTTCACTTAGCAAAGTGAAACAAATGCAAGAACGAATCTGTTTCAAAGAGGCATCGTTAGCTCTGGTGCTCACTGGACTTTTTCTTCCTTCTGAGTTCCTGGTGCATCAGGGAAGCACTGATGCACCATGGAAGTAAGCACACAGCCGGCTGAGGAAGTGCACGTTCTGAACCCGTGAACTGATTGCGCTCTTCTCTCCTTTGTACACAGGATGAATGCTTTGATGTCAGCCCACCCCAATACCAGGAGTGTTTGTTTGCAGTGCTGGGCCTAATGATGAACTTGCTGCTTGAATCAAATGTGACCACCCAGGTATACAAGACCTGTGAATGCTCTTTGGTAGTATTCTTCCCGTAATCATGTCCTCAGAGATTCAGATTTGCTTGAGCAGTTAGAGCATCCTCCTCCCTTGTCACTGTAAACGGGCTTGATGCAAGTCACTGAAGCCATACCAGAACATTCACATAGAATAGGCGAGGGAACAACCATGGAACATTGTGACCTTGCAGTCTGTACAGGGAAAAAGAGTTTGACTGCATTAGATGGATTTAGAGCCCTCTTTCACATCAAGCATGCTGAAGCACTTAAAGGCTGTGAACCTTGCATTTTGCCGGTGTCCAGTTAATGTTTAATTTTTATTGGTGTTTAAGGTTACCATTAATGGTATTTGACGATTTAAGTAAGCTAAAAAGTGGAAAAAACCTACAAAATTTCTTCCCTCATGACCATCCCCCATGCACACACAGCTATGAGAAAAATACAGAGTAATGCATGTGTAGTACCTTTCCATAGTGTTTCCATAAATGTTTTGTTTGGCATCAGGCTCCAATTATGGCATATTCTCAGGTGCTTGGCACATTCCAAAATGATTTAAAAGTAAGCATTCCATCAAGAAGAAAGAATTTCTTAAGTTACATCTGGGTGCTGAAGTGTTAGTAACTTACTGCCACATGTGCCCTGATCTCCCTTGGATTCTTTCTTGTGGAGTACTTTGTCTGTTAACCTGTTTCTGCTCTAACACTTCCCAGCAATCAGCTGGACCTGAGTTTTTCACGTTGTTGTTTCAGTACTTTGCTGTGGACATAAGTGGCAGGTGCATGTCTCTCCTCGGGGATAAGGAAGGAAGGATTGTGACAGTAAGTGGGATATCTACAGACCAATGAAAGACTGTATATAGCTGAGCTGACCTGAACACTTCAGTACAAACTGCTGCCCTGTGCAAGTCTGCAAGTCTTTGAAGCCTAAAACATTCATAATTATTAGTAGTAAAGAAATAATATACCACTTATATTATTCAGTTTTTATATTGTTTGATGCAAGAGGTTCTCAACGTTCTTTTGACATCTACTTACTAGAAGCTCTTACAAATGGTTTCATCCTTAGGATGGTTTTCAGTAAAAAACTCTTATGAAAAAAATCAATCTAGAAGCTAAGGAGCAAGAACAATTTTGGTGTTTAGCAGCTGTTTCTTTTTACAATCCTTGTATGTGAATCATACCTAGGAGATGGTACTCAATTATTAATGGTGTGTGACTGCCACAGACAGCAGTTATTCAAGGCAAAGGGGTAGGAACAGATGTGGACTCGGAGTCTGTTCACTTCTCTGAACTCACATGAATTCTTCTGACCTGTTTTACTTGACTCAATACCAGCAGTGCTGAGCTGGTTTCTGCTAGGCACTTGTTTCAATAAATAAACATACAGTGAGTTGTCCTGATCTCAGTTTGGTCTCATCTCTTTCTACACTGAGTAGAAGCTGTGCTGAGTTCAGTTTCTAGTAAGCAATAGAAAAGCCATGTCCTAGAGATGTTCTTTGTTACATTTCTGTAAACTTGCCTTTTTATCGCTTTAGTTCTGCAAAAACAAAATAATTTGGAAACTCCTTAAAGTTGTCTGGTCAAATAAACTTTTTTTTCTTTTCTCACGCTGTTTTCTAATTAAGAGAGCCATCGGAGTGCTCAGTCGCATCCTGCCAGCGTCGTCCTCGGCGGTAGAAGAAGTAGTGAAAGGAGGGGTGGTGAAGAAAATGATCAAATTCTTGAAAGTAAATTAATTTAACAAAATTCACTTCATTTCTGCTTCTATTGTCCCTTAAGAAAACCATAGGTGCCCCTGTCTTTAGCTGCCTTTCCCTAGGAGAAAGACCTGTGCCGTCACTCTGGCTGCATGTGTCTGCATCTGTGTTGTCCATTGTAACAGTGCTCTCAAGTTTCATTTTAAGCTAGAGAGCCAGTGTGGAGACTCGACTGCCTTCTGTAGTCTGGTCTGCAGCCCAGAGTTTTTAGTTGTTTCCATATGAGGCAGAATGCCTGTGCACAGCTCTGCTTGCAGAGACCTGCAAATTCAAGAATCCACTACTGCAGGCCCAGTTGGAAGATGAAAGCTGAAAATTGGTGTGGTCTCATTCAGACCACTGAAAAGCAATGGAGCCCTTCCCACTGATCGTCAGTGAGCGCTGAATCAGGCTTGGGAGCAATTTTTCCCCCAGTAATGCATATGGTAATCTGTAGACACTGTTTTGCTGCATATCTGTGTATCTAGCAGAATGCATATCCACCCAGCCTGATGTGGATTCTACAGATTTGCTATGATGCACGTAAAATTAGTCTAGAAAAAGATTGTGGCACTCAGCTTGGCTCTTCTAACTAGCAAGCTTCAGGGGAGTTAACAGTTTGAAAGGAACTGGGCTCCAGAGGTTCAGGGAATTTTGTACGTTCGTTGCTGGCAGGAAAGAGAAGGTTCTTGTGTCCTTTTCAGCCTGTGTTCGTCTTGAGATACGTGCTCTACAAAGGTCTTAATTTGGTATTTGAGCTTAGGCATAAGGAATACCTGACTATCTCCATGATACCTAGGCTATTCCGTAACCTTGAGTAAGTTGGGGTATGATCTGTATGTTTGGTAGTGTATGCTTTATTCTAATCGAATCTAGGCCGGAGGACAGATCACATCCAATTATGCTGTAAAGACCCTTTCCATCTGCACCAGAAGTAATAGACAAGCTCAAGAAGATCTAGTGAAGTCAGATAAAAGTAAGTAACAACTTCACTAATTAGAGACTGAATGCAGAGCTGTAATCTCAGTATCATCCCGTTACTTTCTTCCCCTCTCGAATGGAACTGAACACTGGGTTTTACTCTGGCAAGATTTTAGCCATGTTATCTGAGCAATGTGCTGCTTTACTTCCTGAAATAGTGCTTAATGAGCCTTAGCTCTGTGTGTGGATGGAAACAGGCACATCAGATAATGAGCCTGAGTTAGAGAAACGGCGCTTTACTCCAGTAAAATGGCTCGGTATGCCTTTGCAGAGCCAGAAACATGCGCATTTTGGAAAAAAGTGCTTGTAAACTGTAACTGAATTGGGTTGTATTTCCCAAAGTTAGTGGCTAAAATAACAAACTTCATTTCGTCGTCTGATTTCCAGAGGTTGAGGCTGTTTATAGTTTCCTTCAATTTACATGTGGATATTTGGCCTGCTTTTAAAAGGAAATGGATATGGAGACGCAGTGATGGTATCAGACCAGGTGTCTTAGGGTATTTTTGAGTATATTCGCTCTAGTCATGCGGTATAACACTGCTTGGATTACTTCAAAATCCAAGTTCAATTAATGCTAATGTCACTCCAACAGAGAATGCCTAAGTTTTATCTAAATGGTTGAACCTGTCAAGAAACTGTCAGCTCGTGTAGTTCAACTTGAACCCTAAGGATTTCCACTCATTAAAAGCCTTTCAGAGCATCATCTTTCTTTTGTATACCCCACATTAGTTTCACTGTCATCTGTAGATGAAGCTGTCATTTCCTCCAATTAGCAATAACATTTCACTCGTTCTTTCCACCAAAACTCTGGGTATTAATCTTGTGAGAAGTCACTGTGTCTTATTTTTGTCATCTCTGTTTGCCAACCCAGATGTTGCCCTGTTGCTAGGAGCCTGCTGGAACCAAGCTATAGTCCCATGACGTTAAATTGCATTCCAGCTAGGCCACTTAGTTCAGCTTCTGCACCAGCCACTGTTGCTGTCTGGAGCAGGACTGCCTTTTCAGAAGATATTATTGCAGCAGAAAAGGTGGGATGTGATCTGGAGGAACAGATGGGACCGTGAAAGAAAACCAGAGAAAATTTATGCAACCCCCAAGGAAACTTCATGCATGTGAGAGCCATGGCCGCATTTTATTTAGAAAGCGGTCTGCCTAAACGCTTCCAGATTGTGTGGCCTGGGATGTTCCTGCTGCGTACAGTTGCCAGCAAGAGCTATGCAACTCTGTGGCAAGAGTATAGACAAAATACTCTGCCGCTGTACATTAGCGTAGGTTACAGAAGTCGAGGAGCTGAGCTGCTTTGTTATCTGAGGATATATAGAAAGTCTTTTTGTGTTCCTTTTTTCAGCAATTCTTTCCACAACAGCATTTCTGTCTTAACGCATTTAGCTTGGCACTATAAGTGCTCAACTCTGTGCTTTCCCTGCTAGCATGGTGGGGTGAAAAGCCAGTGCAAGGTCCTGCAAGCAGCAAAGGTGGCATGTTCAGTTTCAGAGAAATATTAAACAAATGCGGAAACGCAAGCTCCATGCTAGAGAACCTCTTAGAGCTTTCATGAGAAAGACATCTAGGCAGGTGAAGCTGAGACAGCATCCTGGATCCTCAACCTTGCTGTGAAATTCCTTTGCTCCTCCAGGCTTTCGAGAAAAATGTCCAACAGAACAATGTTCCCTCTCTAGGAGTTTAGGTAAAGATAGGAGAAAATATCAGTGCCACTTGAACAAACCTGTGTGCATTTTGTACAATTAATCTCTTTCTCTCCCAGGGTTCAGTGTGCTGCTGAAGCTCTTGGACTCGGAGAATGAAATGATTGTAGGAAATGCTGCTTTCTGCCTTGGTCAGTGCCTCGTAGTTCCTGGAGCAGCGACGTCCTTACTGAACTCCAATGTCGTGATGATTTTGTTGAAGCATGCTGGTGGTGATGCTACAAGAACTTTAGTGCAGGAGAATGCAGCAATTGCTCTGGGGAAGCTTTGTGTCGCTGAACCAAGGTATTGTAAAAAAGACTGTTGTTCTTCTATGCCATCTGGTTGTTATTAGGAGCTAATTCTTGAAAAACGGACCAGCGTAAGTCAATTTTATTTGTAGAGCAAGCTGATACAGGGCAGATGATTAGTTTGTATAAACATTCCTTGAAATCTATCACCCTTCCTCCAACTAGAATTCCCACTTACGGTACTGTCCCCGCAGTTCTGCTCTAGGGGTTCTGTGGTGCTAGTTGCCTGTCTTAACATGTTTCAGAGAGCTCATTTTGCATTGCTTTGTGACGTTACCTGTGCTGGAAGAATGCAAGGAGGAGGAGTGATGTCCTAAGTTTGTAGAGGTCAGAGCAAGAATGAGAGCAAAACAAAAGTATAAATGTCAGCAAAGTATGTCTGCTGCTGCCTGCCAAGAGTATGCCAAGCTCTAGCTAGCTGCAAACTGTCAATTGGATCTTGAACTGCATTTCAGACAGAGAAACTGAATTCAACTTGTTAATATACATCCTGAACCCCTGCAGAAAGCAAGGGATAATGCTTAGATTCCAAAAGTTTAAGTACCTGGCTTCTGTTGGAGATCCCAAGTGAGCAAGAGAGAAAGCATTGGCTCTGAGATTTGCAAAACACTCCAGAGATGCAAAAGGGAAAGACCTTATTTTCTTAGCTTTGTTAATTTGGAATGTCACCTATTCGAGCAATTGTAAAGTATTATTTAGAACTTTCATTTTCCTTTTTTGGGGAAAAGTAATCTAGAAACTCTGTTTCTCATGCTACTTTAGGAGGAATTTATCGAATGTAGCATTAACCATCCTTGACAGTTTGGGCACGGGGTATAGCAGAGCAGCGGAAGCTTTTTATTCTTAGGCATCTTACATTTCCCCAGCAACCTTTCTATTGTCTTTTCAGGCATATTTTTCAACTGCGGAAACTCAATGGACTGGCAATCCTGAACTCCGCTATGAAGTATGTGCATAGCATCTGAAGTCTTCAAGAGCGCTTTGAAATGTGCTGTTAACATCACTTCCTTTGAGTATTTTCTTCTTTTCTGTAATAAAACTAACTCAATGCACATCAACTTTTCAGTCCCTTTTCAGAGTGTTTGCTGGTCCCTCATAGAAGCCAGTAAAACAATATCAATATAAATTTCAGGAGAAAGAAGTTAATTTATTATCTAGGCTAAAAACTAAAAGAACAGCTTGCGTTAAGCCCCTCTTTGCTTTAATAAAGGATGTTGCCCTTTCCTACTGGCGAGTTCTTTGCTGGTTAATCACTGACCCATGGCTTGTCTAGTCTACTTTCCATTTTGGGTCCAGTACCCAGTGTATTAGAAGAAAATAGAAATAAATTGTGAGTTGTGACCTTGAAGAATCCTTCCCTTCCTCCCTCCATACGCTGTCTTCTGATGGCTAGATTATGATTCAGTATTGCGTGCGTGACAGCACCTCACGCTTTGTGTAAACCTTAAACCTCATACTTACCTGCTAAAATATATTGGTCTTAGTTTCACTAAGCACTCAATCTTAGTGGTAACCTGCGACTGAGGTTTGTTTACGAATTATGGGCTGTCCATTTTAGTAGCAATACACTTTGTCTTTGTAAATTTAATTATATCCCTTGGTCCTTTACTTTTGCGCGGAGTAAGAACAGTCGTTGACCTTCCTGATCTTAATGCCCCTTGTGTTCATCTCTAGTCTCCTCTACAGTTACTCTTTTTTAAACAATAACACAAATGGCACATCCTTCTAGCATCTGTGTTTTCTGGAGAGGGCAAAAATGAAGTACTGCTAATGGCAAGTGTAATTTGAAAAGGAAGGCAGGAATGCATTGCTCTTACCTCTTATGTGTTCTTCCAAAAAGGCATTTTAAGATGCTTCTGGAAAGCATATTTACTGAGGGCTCTGGTGGTAGTGCTAACAGAACAGCAGCTATAGTACTGCTGGCAGAAGCCGGTCAAATTTAACAAATAGTCTCCTCACAACTAAACAGATACACATAGACACAAATCTATAATAAAAGCTTGTAGAGCTTAGGCTAAACAAGGACTTTGACCACAAATACAGTACTTTTTTTTTTTTTTTTTTTTTCCCCCCTTGGTTTTGAACAGAGGAAACAAGAGTATCTTGCATTTATATGAAGAAGCACAGGCCAGTCATGTTTGACTTTAAAATGGCTCTTCAGTTTGCCTCCTTGACACCTGTGGGTGTCTATACTATATGTAATCTTATCCCTTCGGAACAGCGGCCGACAAATTATATAGCATCTCCTTTTCAAAATAGCAGCTGAATCATCTTCCGCCTTCAGAGGAAGGAAATTCTCTTGTACCTCTTTTCTCTCCCCTCACAGTGAAAAGCATACAATTGCTAATCTCACTGTCTTTTTTTTAAGCTCCTGCTATTAAGCTACATCCTGCCTAGACAAATATGTAACAAATACTGTGTGTAGGGTTCACGTCCAAATAAGCACTATGCTCTAAACCTGACAAACACCAAGCATTGCCTCAAGAAAAAAAAGTTCCTGAATCTTGTGTTTACAGAGGCAGGATGTCAGAGGGGAACAGCAGGTGTAATGTGTCACCAGAAAATTACAGGTGAGAGTTGAACTCATCTTAAAAGCCAAAAAGCTATTTTCGGTATTGACTGATGAGCTGGGTTTTGCTTAATGGGACCTTTCTCATACCAGTTGCTGTTGTCCCCAGAAGGTGATCAGTCGGAGAATTGCTTCAAACTTCCTTCTGCAAAAGGTGTTTGAGAATGGATTTATCCTCCTCAAAAAGAATTACTATTGCAGAATGTGTAGGAGCGCACCAGGTTATCAGCAGGAACGATTGCCCTTTGGGAATGGGAAGTGGGCCTGAGCAGTTACAGAAGGGACACTGAGCTTGTCCAAGCTATAGTCCCATTTGAAAAACAAAGAACTTGCCAGTAGATCCTAGCTGGGAGTTGCCGTGGCTTTATGGATCACTTTTGTGATCTTGGCATCTTTATACTTGTAAACCAGTTGCACCAGATTTTATCGTTCGGGAATATGTTGTGACCAGTATTCAGGTCGTATAACTCATGACAGCCTGTGGGAAGAGATCCATGCCTTCTCACGGGTAAGTGGTCTGCAGAGGCTATGAGTGGACTAACTACTGTTTCTAGTAGAATTATTCCTTTAGTTATAAATGTAAAGTTTCATGCTGTTTAGTCTTAACAGTACCAGGTCTGGCATCCATGCTGACGCATCATGATACTCGCTGGCTGGCTGGCTGGCAGTGTGATGCGGGTTGAATTTCAGATCACAGGCTCTGATCACAGTACCAAGGATGCAAAATAGCATATCTGTTCTAATGCGGGTAATGCAGACTTGGCCTCACTCACTGTCAGTCGTGTGAAGACAAGACCAGGCAATGGTTAGACTGTCAACCTGTGGAAGAAGCAGAACACAACTTGGAGATGTGGAACTCCTGGAAATGGAGCCTTCTTGAAAGCATTTAATGTGTGAGCTAACATGACAATTGTGTGCTGGTTTTGGGTAGAGGCACCAGCTAATTAGGGCCTTGTGTGTCAGGTGTTGTACAAATGCCAGTCAGGATAATTTTCTTTCCCAGACAACTTACAGAGTGCGAAAAAGATGAAGTGACCTGACCTGACTGTGGTTACCACATTCAGGTGAGTGACATGGCTAGCACTGGAAATGGTATCTATCAGCACCTAATCTGTTGTAGTATCTACTAGACTACACTTTGTCAGTTTGCTGAAGGATGGATAATGCTTTATTGTTGTTTCCCTCAAGAGCAATCGCCTTGTCCTTGGTGTCTTTTGCAGGGCTTTTCTGAGCTATCATTATGCTACTTATCTGACTTCTGCTCTCATTTTTTTTACATATGATTTCCACTGCACTCACAACAGTCATGGCTGTGTAATAATGTCCTCTCTTATCTCCTTAACCTGCATTGCTCTAAATTCCCTGTCTCCAAGAGTTTGCTTGCTCTTTGTTTGTGTGCAGGTGCCTGGCACTAACAAGATGCCTGGTGTATACTGCTTACTATCTTCAGGTGAATAGTTGCAAGGACACTAGGGCCTTACCGTTAAAGGTAAAAGGGCTGTAGCTGCAACGCTGCCTAAGAAGCCTCTTGTCTCTTCTTCGGTTATTAGGAAAGCTTAAATTGTGGGCTTGTTAAGCATTTGTCGCGCTTGTTCTTTCACTAGGGTTCTCATTCCTGTCTCACCAAAACATTACTTAAGGCTGCTCTGAGTCAGATGGGGTTAGTTGCTGTACTGTAATCCACTTCTCTTCAGTGTGTGTTGGCTTTTCTCCACATCTCTTGAATTAAGAGCACCCTTTGCCGATGCTTGAAGGCCTAGCGAAGGAAGGATCCAGCAGGCTTGATAGAAGGATAGAAGCAGCACCATCAGCAGCCTTCCTCTGTGGCCTACCCCCACCTGGAGGGTCACAGGGAGAGAATGTCCATCTTATTTGGGCTCACAGAGTGAAACACCTGCATAAATAGGTTGCTTTAGTGAAGCATCTCCATCTGGGACCCAGACTGTGTATATTTGTCCCAGCACAAGCTGGCAAAACCTGACCTTTGTTGGGTAGAATTAGAATTATAGAATCATAGAATAGTTCAGTTGGAAGAGACCTACAATGGCCATCTAGTCCAACTGCCTGACCGATTCAGGGCTGACCAAAAGTTAAAGCATGTTATTAAGNAACAGATTATTGGTTGCTGTCTGGCCTAAGCTCCTATAAAGTAACCCAATACTCTGCCCTTCCAGAACAAACGCAACAAATGCCTATTGCTAAGAGGCAGCTGCGACACCTTAGTGAGCTGCTTCCCGTCTGAATATATTCCTATTGTGGTGACTCGGGAGCCACTTCACAAGATGCAGGAAAAATTCCCCATCTTTATTCTGACTGCAGCTGGACTATTGGATTTATCTGGTGAGTGATGTGTCTTGTTCTAACCTCAGTTGCCGTCTTTCTGCCTTCTTTTCCTCTGTTATCAGTGAGCAGAAAAACTATGCTAAATACTGTGCCATCACTCGGGTGTGTGACAGCAATGAGAGGAAGGAGCAACTTCTGTCTGTGCAGCTGTGCTGTAAGGCTCAAGATTTGGTTAAAATGGTTTCTGTTGTGGGAATATTAGCAGCCCCAAATCGGGACACAGCTGTGCTACTTACCCAAGCTAAGAGACAGTCCATTTCCCAAAGACTATCTTGTCTCTTTCAGGTGGGGGAGAGCAAAGGCAAAATGGAGTCACTTTTCACAGCGTAGGTTCTGTAGCAGAACTGAGGATCAAACTTGTGTCTGCTGAAGCCTTGTTCAGAATATACTTTTCCAGGCACCACTGCTTATCACATTAAGCACGGGCTCTGCTCTTCACCATGCAGTAACACATTGTTCTGCATTTTCTTTGGGAACAGCTGTCCTGCCAAATATTTCTGACAGCATGAAATCAGTGATGGATTCGTAATGCTGTCATGCCTCAAACGAGTTCCTAGGGCTGCTGTCACTCATTTCCCACCTAATTAGTAATTCTATTCTTTTTGTGGGATTTGTTTGTTGGGGGGGGGTAAATACTTGTCCCCTGCAAGATGTAGTTGTGGCTATTAGACTGCTTTCTTTATACAAGACCTTGATTCAGTAACCGCTTGTCTTTATAGACAGGTCGCTTGTGTTGCTTTGCTGAGTTGAGGCTAAACCATGGGAGTTTCATTTGTTTATACAAAACCGTAATTAACAATATTTTATAGATTTAACATACCAATGTTCAGCACCTGTTAACTTTCATTTATTTTTTAGAAATATATCAGCTTTTTGGGTTCCCTTATATCAGTTTACCCTGCTCACTGTTAACTACAAGTAGTACTGGTTCTCCAGATGACCACAGAGAAGTTGTGATCCCCTCTTAAGGCACTACACTTGGATGCCAACCTCAGGGATTTCATGTGCAGTGAAACTGCTAAACCTCTGCTTTGTCTCTGTCACAAAGCACAATTTAAATGCATAACACTTAAATACATAATCATTTTTTAGCTTTTAGAGACATGTTTTTTGCTGGCAGATGCCTAAGGGAAAATGCTTAATGTTTTTGGAGAGGAAAGTATGTTAAGATTTTAGTCCATGGTTTGGAAAGTGTACTTGAGAATGTCAACCTTCTGAATGTGAAGACAGAAAAAAGTAAAAAGTGTGGATAAAACAATAGCCTTTTAAACTGTAAGTCTGCCTCTTTAAATGACAAAGTGTCTGCTTTTGATCTGAGAAGTTAAAGTAGAGAAGTTACTATGTTCTGAATGCTCTGTGTCACTTCCCCAGAACAAACCAGCTTTGTCCTGCCTGGTCACCCAGTATGAATCAGGAAACTCATCATAGGGCTGGGATATTGGGGGAGGAAGAGTGGTTAAGGAGAGCCAGGTGAGTGAGCTCATTCATGTATACATTAATCTTGCCTTGCTATTGAAGAGCCACCAGCCTGTCCTTGGGCAACCTGAGCCTTTCGTTCTACCTGCATCTTTGTCTGTCATTTATGTCCTTGTACGATTAAGATAAAGGGTTCCTCTCTGGCTGGTTAACACTTTGCATCAGTATGGCAGGACTATGAAGTGTCATCACTCATATGACACTGAACATAAACCGCAGAGGATCAGATTTATAGCAGAAAGCTGCTGTAAGAATGGCAGTGCCAAAGCTGGCTGTCCTCCCTCCTGTATGGTTCTGAACGGAGCTAGTACCCGCTTAACTCTCCGCTTCCAGCTCAGCCTGTTGCAAGGCGCTGCTGCAAGCTGTTCAAAGTTCATGTACAACTGAATAGGCAAAGGGCTTGTTTTCTGTTTCTTAGGTGCCTCCAGGAATGAACACCACGTCAGTGAAGCATTAGGCCTGAGCTTTCCTGGAGAAGCCAAACCAAGAGCTGAGAGCAGCCAAGTGCCCAGCGAAGTGTTTTCCATTACAGAAGATAACTCAGATGAAGTGACCGTTCATTTTCAGAGTCCAGGAGTTGATCCTACCAATGAGATGACAGCTGACTTCGTTCCTGTCCATACAGAGGCAGCTGCAGAAAGAACAGCCATGTTGCCTAAGGAGTTGGTTAGAAACTTGGAGGTGCCTGAGCAACTGCACACAGAAGCAGCAGCTTCAAAACTCCAGGATGGACACGTGCTTCCTAGCAAGCTCCTGAGTAGCATGAGAATCCCTGTCTCCACAGAAGGATCACAGGCTACCATGCATCTGGAACAGCCAGACAGGTCACTGCAAGGAAAACCAGAAGATATTACTGAGGCTGGTTTCGGTCCTACCAGCTCTAGCGCTGGGCTGCCCCAGCCCTTTCTCAGTGGAGGGACACATCAAGACTCTCTCAAGTTTACAGCTGCCTCTTCCATTCCTGTTATCAAGCAGATGGAGGTGCCAAGTCCTAAAACATCTCTTCTGACTTCAACAGTAAATTTTCATCCTCCAAGAAAAGAAATAGTGGCATCTCCATTTCCCACTGGAGTTAAGGTTGCTCTTGAAAGTGCAAGGGTGGATTGGTTACCAACAGGAATGCCTCCCACTATCAAAAGGCCAAAAGATACAAATCCACAAGTCCAGCCTGACAGCAAGGCTGGTGTGACACCTGCATACCTGAAGAAGACACAGAGTATGGATGCTAAAGTTACAACTTCTGCATTCCTACAAAAGCCAGCTTCAGGGGTCCTTGATGAAGTCTATTCCAGAATGACACAGACAAGTGCTATTCAATTTTCTCCTATTTTATCTCTGAAGCAAGAAACAACAGGGAGTAAAGCCAGAAACTCAACAACAGCTGTAAGAAATGCTTCTGGACATCCAACCCAGTTGCCTGATCTTCAGACACTCCCACAAGGCAACGTACATTTGTCTTCATCATTCATGCATCTGGAAGCTCTAGCTCATGATGACTTACTTGCATCTCCAGTTCAAGGGCCCATTAGCACAACTGATAGGCAACAGCCCCTCTCTTTGTCCCAGACTCCCGACTGTACTAAAAAACAGGTTTTCCAAGAAACCAACAGGAGCTCTCAAGAAATCACAGCTCTAGCTTTGCAAAGAGATACTGATCATCAGACGATGACAAGTAAACCTGAAAAATCCAGATCCCCCGAGAGCCCACAGGCCTCTGCTAATTCATCCTCATTAAGCCAGTCATGGATTTCCACATTAAAACTTTCCCAAACTACTAAAGAGCTAAAAGGAGTAACATCTGCACTTTTTCCAGGTACGTCTACCTTTGAGAACGCAGCCCTTCGACCTGTAAGCACTTTTGATTCTGTTCATGCAGGGCTTCAGCCACCAGGTTCTTCCTTTCCTACTTCTGCTGGATTGCAGCTAATGGGCATCCCCACCTCTGCTGAGAAAGAACTTCACATACCAACTTCATCCACGTCTACTGGTTCTGGGTCTCAGGTTCAAGGCATTTCTGCCAATGCTGTATCTCAGGAAGCATTCCCTATGATGCTGCAGATGAGCACAGTGGAAAATTCCAAGAGACAGAAAAGACTCCCACAACAGGTAAGTAAAACTGGTTCTCCCCCACTGACTCCACAAGCTAGCCCAGTCCCCAGCTCCTCTGGACTGCATGACAATGGGAACCAAGAAGATACTCTTGACAGCTTTGCCCCTTCAGCATCGCCGATCCAGCAAGCTGGCAGCCTGGCAGCTTTTGCTTCAAAACTGTCCTCCCTCCGTGCACAGGGAAGCCAGTCCAGCTCGGCAATAGCACATCCTGAACCCACGGTGCCCAGTGTTTCTGATGAGATCCCAGCGTATCTAGCGCAAGCACTGGTGCAGCAGTTTGGTCTGTCATATGATGCAGCTACCAAACGCCTCAGTGCTTTTAGAGGTGATCAAGTTACAATGCTACCATCATCCCCATATTTGTCCTTTCTGCTTAAAAGCACTAGTGGCATGATATGCCTGCAGCCCATGCAAGATTCCCCTCTACCTACAGTATTCCCAAACACCAGTGTTGGGGGTCTGGTTTCCATTCAGCAAATCCTGGCAGCATCAAATCCTTCAGCGCTGGACCTTGCAGACTTACAAAAAGTGACGCCTTCTAGCTTAATACTGGTTAAGCCTGTATTTATCCTTTTGCCCACTGACAGACCAGATTTACAGATGGTGCCCTCTCCTGAGGGTGAAGATGACCACAAAACTGCCCTCTTGTTCACAAACAAGCAAGAGCTGAGTTTGGGTACCCCCAAAAGCAGCCATGATATCCAAATGAAAACTAGTTCCTTTTATCCCACTAGTAAGTCTTTGAGGCCTGAAACTACTCTCTCCACTGCATCTAACCAACAAGCAGAGAAAAAAAAGGTAACTTCTCAGCCAGTGCTAACTAATCCTAATTATACAGCCATCACTAGTTTGTTTCAAGCTGTTACCTCCGCATCAAATGATTTGCTGGACCCACGGATGAGGATTAGCACTACAGTGCAGGCCATGCATCTGCACAGGCTGCCTGAGAAGATGCAGGCATCTGCCCCCACTTCCCAGGAGGCCAAGGGGACCGATTTGCTTTTACTTAACGGCATGTTAGCAGAGCCTTTCACCTCCACCGCGCCACCATTAGTGGTGTCTGTACAGCATAGCCCCCGGATTTCCCCCAAAGCATTTTTCACCACTGAAAAGCCACGTTCTTCTTCTGTAATTCCTTTATGGTCAGCAAAGGGACTCCTTGATTTTCGAATGCCTGCCCAACCTCCGTTTACTACCACGGAGGCTGTAGATCAGGTTCGGCACAGTAAGCAACTAATGCTGCAAACTGCTGGCCATCGCCAAGGCTTAGTGACCACACCTTCCTCTGTACATGCACAATGCATGGAGTGTTTGACCTCGCGCTCAGCTGGGACCATAAAATACCCAGTAAAGATGTTCACAAGCATCACACCTTTGCAGTCCACATCGCAAAGTCTCCTAAGTAGTGAGTCACTTCAAAGGCTGCCATCACGAGTTCAGTTTGTAGCCAGCATATCATCAGCTTTCCCAGTGCTTCCAGCTGGAAATGATCGCAAAGATTCCGCAGTGGGCAGCACAGCCTGTTCAGGAGAAGGCGCTGGGCATGCTAGAGCAGCACAAACCCACGCGACTTCTATAAAACCTGATGTTACTAAACATTTGGAATTTACTCCCATTGTGTCTAAGCCCTTTATAATGACAGAGAGACCAACGATAGCACCAGCGCATGCTCCTTTTTTAACAAAGGTCCAAATGAAAACAACAGTTTCGGGGAAACTTCTGGCTACAATTAGCCATCCGAGGACATATACCAACTCTCCTGCAAGCCCACCTTCACCTACATCTACACATGTTCCCTTGCTATCAGCTGTGAAACATGACCAAATCCGTCAAGCCTCTGCTAAACTGTTCTCACAGGCCGACACAGGAGAAAATGCAAAGCCAATCGAAATGAGCACAAGCGCAAGAAAAATAGGAACTGGTAAATTCTTGGGAACAAGCGTGTCTCCATCAGCCATGTTTAACACAAGGACACAGCAACCCCCCCCAGCAGTTCTTGGGAATGAGGTTGTTTTAACTCCGGTACAACCATCTGTGTCTGCAGGATCTATTATTGCTCTTGAGAGACAGCCTGAATTGATGCAGACTGCATCACAGTCTCCATTAGCAATGGCTTCTCTATCTGCAGTTAAGAATGGTTATATCGCTACTTCACTTACAAATAAAAAAGTGTTTCTCCTGCCAACGTCAGCTATCCCATCTGATCCAAACACGCTGCTGCCTACAGTTGCCAGAATGAACAAATCAGCTGTGGTCTCTGTATCAATGGGGAAGAGTAAGGACGTGTTAGTGAGAGGAGATGCAGCCGCTGCTAGCCAGCTGCCCACTCAAGCACCTGCGTCTTCACCACACCAGGCATCAGCACGACACCCTCTGGAGAAGGTAGCGCTGGAAGATAACATCGAACATGAGACTGGTCATTCCAGCCCTGACACTGTTAGGCATGCCACTGGGCCATCTACAACAAAAGCCATTTCTGTCTCTCTTAATAGGCTTGTAAATAAGGTTAGTAATCAGTCAGCTGTCTTCAATAAAGTAGCTGTCAATGATGCTGAGATGCTTCTAGCCAGAGATCTAATCCAGTTCCTTCCAACCCCAGAGAGCCCCTCACATTCTTCCCAGAGTCTGGTAGTGCTTATGCCACAGGAGAATTCCTTGCTGGGTGTTGCAAACACTGGACGATCTGAGAGGCTGTTCCCGAACACAGAGGCAGAGGAGTTGGTTAGAACAAATGAAGTAACAGAAGCAGCAGCTGAAGGTGTAGTAACTGTTCTAACACTGCTGGACTTGGAGCCCAGGGCGCTGCTGAGTGAATCGCATCAGAGGAGGATTTTGCAGTCAGATTCTGCCATTCTGAATGGGTAATTATCTTAGTGTAGTTGCTGTTGCGTATTTATGCCATGTGGTTTACGGAGGGGAGGTTAACATCCAAATTGCTCCATGGGCTCAGCAACATGGGTATGCTGTATTACCGTTTTAAAAACGCCTAGTTTGTTCAGCAATGACATCACATTTTAAAAAGGGGGTCTTTGCACATTTTGGATAGTAATGCTGTTCTTCAGACCTAGTTTTCTTTTTTACGATAGCCTTCGACTCTCTGCCTCTCCTCCCAAGAAGAATCTACATGCAATTTTGCAAGTGGGAACATCTGATATGGCTCAAGTGAGCAAATGTGCTAGCAAAGGCGGCAGATATTCTCACACAGTAAAACGCTTCCAGGTTCCCCTCAGTTCAAATGACTTGACTGTGCAGAGAGGCAGAAGGTGGTTCTGATCATGGGAGGCTGGGCCACGCTAGGGTCTACGTGCTGACCATTTGTTTCAACTGACTGTTCGGTTTCGCTGAGGAAACTCACCCTAACGCTGTTTTATTCCTAGCAGGCTGTGATGCTTAGCTGGGCCTCAGCTTTTTTTCCTTCTTCCCCTGAAGCCTTGCAGTTGTGAGTGATGATGTCTGCGGCTCTGGTAACTACACCGTGCAGATGACCCTGCGTCCTGCTGCAGAAACAGGCCCTGAGGTCAAAGGGTCAGCGCCTTCCCAGGAGACTTTCCTGGCTTTAATCACTGCGCAGAGTAACAGCAGCCAGCCCGTGCTCCAGATCCGGTCATGCTGTGTGACGCCTTCTGCCAGCCCACGGGGACCGGGCACAATGTGCTGCCTCTTCCACAGGTCAGACACGGAGCTGCAGGGATGGGTGTAGCTTCGCACGGCTCCTGGCCGGGAGTGGGCTGATCCGTACAGCACCCTCTCTCTTGTCTCCTGTGGCTGCAGTCTGATCTCTTTGGAGTTCAGAGTAAGCTCAAAGCAGAAAGAATGAGTCCGAGAGTGCTCTGGTCCCTTATCTGTCTTGTAATTAACACTAAGGGCTTGGTAAGACAAAGAACCCTCAGGGAAAAAATCCCCCTGTCAGTAAGCAGCCCCACGTCTCCACACCATGCTGTCACAGACGTCAGGTTTACAGCATCCTCCTGCGCCTCCTGCTAGGGGACGGCACAGCCTGGGAGCAGAGCAGCCCAAGGATGGGAGCCAGGCTTCTCTGCAGGCCTCCATTTCCTCATCAGTATGTCACAGCTATTCTTGCCTAACCTGTCAGGGTTGAGCACAGGGAAATTGGGAGATTCATTAGCTGATGTTTGTAAAATCACTGGGGCATGAAATGTGCATTAGAAGTTCTACACATTGTTGTCATCAGCAAAAGAGCTTTCTGATTTGCCCATGTCAGCTGTAGTGGGAGATCACTTCTGCAGTGCTTCTGAATTTGTCTAGGTCAGGGAAAGATTATGATACTACAGCAGCCATTTTAATGGTTGTACCAAAATCAATCTCCAAGAAACAATTCTGCTGCTCTGGGACCGTGGCTTCCACAGCAGGGACAGGTACAGCCTGACACACTGATACTTCGTGGATTTTTGTTTGACTGTGTAGATGCAGGTACCTGGCTCAGAACTTGTGCAGACCTGTGTCAGCAGATCCCCCTCTTCCCTGCCTTTAGTCAGGGCGAGCTGGAATTTTAAGCTGTTTGCCATTTGCCCTTCCCAGGTTGCCATTTGAATGCAGACACATCCAGTTACTGCAAAGCAGTAAGCCCGGAGCTGCTAGCTTCACCATCCAGCTGTTCCAGATGCTGAATCGTTCAGTGGCCTATTTGCACTGTGAGCTTAATGTCTGTCTGCATGGCAAAACAGGATGTGAACAGGTATGTGGGATGGACGTAGAAGAGAGATTCATGAAAGTTTGAGTGGTTGAGCTGCACAGTAGAGCTAGAAAAGCTCTGAAAATTCAGCCAGTCAGGCTGAGACTGCTTTTAAGAAGCTTTGTCAGGAATTAGAAAACCAGTTGCATGGGCACATGAAGGATGAATGTCTGCATCTTGCATATGCCCTGCTTGCTCTAACAGTACTTCCTGGCCTGCAAACACAACCTCAAAGTAGACCAGCTCAGGCCTAAAAAGGGAGTTGGACCCTCTGGGAAAGAACTCAGCCATCTCCTCTAACAAGGTCACCACACCAGGACCATCCCCTATCTGGTCAATCCCTTTGTTAAAAGTCTGGAAGACGAGTTAATGATATGAAATGGCAGCAATAGGTGCTAATCCCTAGGGAAAAGGAATTAGGGCATAGAGATTTGCGTATGGGCTGGTCCAAGCGTTAGGCAATTCACTTTTTGGAATGACAGCACAGCTGGACAAAGAGAATCTGAGGAGACCTGCTCTGATCAGCACTGTGGTTGCTGTGGACTGTGCACAGTCGCCAGTGCAGGAGGTTCTGTTCAGGCGCTGCCAGTACGCTTTCAAATGTTTTTGTATGTCTTTCCCAGGACTGCTTTGAAAGTGTGGAGCCACTCCTCCAGCCAAGTGACAGGAACAGCTATGGAAACCTGCACAACCTGATCTCATTTGGTCCAGTTTTGAGAATGAAGAACAGGTTTCTATATAAACCTGTGGAAGGTGGGTCTCCCGTTTTTTCTTCTCTCTCTCTCTTCATCTCTCTCTTGCAAAAGTTTCTGTTCAACTTTTCCTGCTGTAAGGAAAACAGTACACTTTTAACAACTTTCTTGACAGCCATCTGGAATGACTAGATTATATCCCAATAACTCTTCATCTTTGTTTTGGCCTTCCTAATTCCCAGGCATGATGGTTAATCAGTATCAGATCTGATAGACTTTCAGGCAGGAGACACAGCCAAATGTATCCTCTGCAGGAACATAAGCTTTAGAAGAAGGAGGGGAGAGAAAAATAAAGCAGAACATCCTCTAGCTGAAAAGAGTTTTCCTGCATGTTGCAGTATTTTAGTGAAACATGTTGACTGGGGATGAAGAATGTCATTAAAATAGTTGTGAGAGACATCCACTAACTCTTTCCTTCAGGTGTCTGGCTTTCAGGTGAGGTGAGATGGGAGGAGTCAGGGTATAGGGGCCTCCTTTTAAATATGTTCCTCTGTTAGCTTTGCAGCTTTCAGAATGAAAGAGCAATGCAGTCGCTTTTTGGACTGAGCTTAGGGAAGAGTCGCCATACTTACAGGTAGTTAAGGAAACACCATCCACAGGTAACTGGACAAAAATCTAACTCAGGAATGTTAGGTGCAGAATGAGGTTGGTCATGAGTCAGGAGCATTTTCTTTTTTCTGTCTGTTCACAGGGGAAATACAGCAGGTGGTTAATGTTAATTAGATGTCATCCAGCTATTAGGAAAGAGTGACACTGAACCTGGCACATCATGAGCATGAGAGCCTTCTTAAATCCGCTGGCAGTGTCCCTGAGAGTCGCCTAAATTCTTGTGTCTTTACTTGTTTATGCAAAGAATAGTTACTGCTGGGATCTTATGGCAAAGAAGGTAGTGTGTTTGCAAAGGCACCACCCATGCAGACTACCCTGAGAAACTTAGGAAAGAAAAGAAACTTAGGAAAGAAACGTAGACATACCTGCTGGGCATGCTGTAAAGATGAATGGGAGTTTAGCCTTCTCTTTCTTCTCCCTCCCTCCCTTAACGCTGTTCACTGCTTGATTATTTCTTTCTTTCTTTCCAGGTCCCGATGCTGCCATGCTGGTGCCCATTCTGCTGGGATCCCTTACTGGCTTTGCTGTCTTGGGCGCTGCTTTCATATGCCTCTGGCTGCATCATAGGCAGAAAACCAAAAACATACACTATCCACAACTGGGAGAAATCCATGGCCTGTGAACTACAAGCAGCTGACTGGTCCTGCAGATCACACACCACTGCTGCAACGATCAGAAAAGCAACTGATTTTGCTTTGCACACTGTATTGCTTTCGTAGAGCTTCTGCTGACCCAGGGAGCAAGATATCCAATCTCTGCTTTAAGCACGTCTCTCCTCCCTTTCTTTCCTTCTGCATAAGCGAGTCCACAAACTGCAGAGTAGAGAAAGAATTGAGTAGTGGTCCAGCTATAAGGGAGAGCAGAGCTTAAAATGCAGTATGTGCAAGCACAAGCACACGGTCTGTTCACAGAAATGGGAAAGCAGACAGGAAATCAGGGTGCAGAAGAGCCACACAAAATAAAGCACTGTAGACTAGAGCCATGCCATCAAGGAGAATGGATTGTTAGGAAAAATGATGAAACCCACGATTACTGGTTGGGCATGGGGACGGGACCCAAGAGCTCCAGAGATCCAGTCACTCAGCTTTACAGCTTTTCTCACATCTAAGGAGCTGAGTCCCTTTATCCTTTCGCTTTACTCATGTTACTGTTTTCTCTTTTTCAGTGGAAGCAAGTTTCCACTCGCTGCCTGTTGGTAAAATCCACATAGTGGGACACAGTTAAGAATGCAAAAGGGTTGTGCGCAAGGCTGAATTTGAAAGCACGTAAAAAGAACTCGGAACATTCAATTTCTAGGTCCAGTTTCTTTACAGCTGTTGCCAGAATGCAGGCAGGGAAGGGGCCATTGCCAGAGCACCTCGTGTCAAGTGCAGCGGAGAAGTAGCTTGCACTTCCACCTGGATCAGTCTTCCTCCATCATTCCTTCAGGTCAGATATGTAGTGAAAAATTCCAGGTCCAGACTCGGTGACGATTACCCGTCAGAAATACCAATTATTATTTGTATTGCAGTAGCGCCAAGGGACCCAGCACCACGTTGTATTTGACATTGACTTACCTGCAGAGATAGTCCCTGTGCTAAGTCGCTAAAGACGGATACGCACAAGACCCAGACGAGTGTCATTAAGCCCTTTTTACAGCTGGGGAGCCAAGGCCCAAAGCAACTAAAAGCATGCGTGCATCAATACTCTGATACAGCCAGGAAGGGGTTCAGCTTTCCTGTGCCCCAACCCTGCTCTTTAAGCAAAGGACTGTTCACTTTCCCGAAATAAGCTTGTAAACAGGGTCTCTGGGACTGACACAGCAGGTTCTGTACAAAACAGCAGCAAAAGGAATACAACGTAAAAAGCTTTTTTTCACTAAAATGCACTTGAAATGCAGTCACATTTGAAGTACAGCAGCTTCTTGCAAACACAACTACAAGGGCTTTGTGGTTCTGAAGGAGTCTGGCATGGTGCCCAGGTAGAGCCGCAGGCAGAGTGGGGTGCCACATCCTGGACACCACAGCTGACACAATGGGGGCCATGGCGGGGTGGAGAGGGGGTCAGCAGCCGCCTTGCAGCGAGGCGTGAGCAATCGCCTTGGTAATGAGAGTTGGCAACTGTCTTTGGGGCAGGTCAGGAAAGGGGATCGGCAACAGCCTTTTTGGGGACAGTAATCAAGCATCACAGGGAAGGAGTGTTCAGCATTCACCTGGCAGTGGGGGGACACACAAGCATCTCAGGGTGAGGGGGTTCAGAGTCAGCAACCACCTCAGAGGTTGGTCAGCAGCAGCATTTTGCCCTCTCATTTTTCAGTGAATAAACCAGAGTGCTATGCTGACTGCAGTGATAGGGCTTTCTACTGCTTTGCAGGTGTTTCGTTGGCACTCTAAAGCTTTTGAGCATCCTAGCAGAATTTTCCTTACTATCTGGCTTTCCTTTGAGCTCTGCAGTGGATGGGGTGGGACACCTCATCAGCCGAGGAGAGAGCAGCACAACTGTGGCACATGGTTGGCTGTGGCAGCAAGAGCCACGTTTGTCTTGAGTGATGGCCATTCTCTCAACCACAGAGACTGTCCAGGGTTGTCAGTGTACAGGCTACGGGTAACTGCCATGTGGTTTTTCAAGTGTTTTCTTTTTGTCCACCTTCCTGTGTGCATGATGTCAGCTTTTAGGTTCCTGATGGGGAAAAAATTAATGAAGTTGCTTTTCACACCATT
>VZTL01026890.1:0-26157 GCA_013400535.1 Scopus umbretta
GATCAGACAAAGGAAAAAATAAGACTGGGGTATAAACCAGAAGATGCCTGTTTAATTAAAATGAATTGCATTCAGAATGCTCTGAGCTACCTGCAAGTCTAGCTTGCCTAAAATAATTAAGCAATAGGCTTATTAAAACCAAGATATAATTAAGAATCAAGGTTGTTTTTTTTTCCAGAATTAAAAAACCCAAAAACACCAACAAATAAATTCTAGAAAAAATTGTCAAAATAAAATCTTTTCAGGTGAATTAAAATGAGAAACACTTTTTCAATTACAAAACAGTAAATGCAGCGCAGCCTATGAAAACACTACACCCAGAAATAGCTCTACCCCCTTCCTGCTGAAACATTAGACAAACTGAAGCTTTTAGCATACTTAAAATTATTAGATATTCGCACACAGTGATAAAACAAATCTACTATGGCTGGCCCGCTGCCAGGAAGTGATCTAGATCTCCAACACCAAAAAAAATAACACATCCTTTGGCGTTCCCTGTATCTACAAGCGTTTTTCCAATGCATTTTGCTGAAGGCCAGCAATTTTCAAAGTGAATTCCATTTTCAACAACCTGCACACTTTTGATGCACTAGCAAATGGGAGGAAACTTTTAGCCCTGTAGAACAGAGATAATTGGTGGAATAATGCTTTGGCACATATCCATTTGCACAACTGGAGACTGATTTAGGACCTGTTTGGTCATCAGATCAAAACATCATTGACAAAATCATCGTCTCTTGCTAAGTCTTGAGCAAAATTGCGGGGAATTAATCTTTGAGAAAATTCTTTTTTTCCAATAGTCAAAGGGATGGCACAAAAAAAACCCCCAACTAAACAAACCTACAACAGGCAAATGTCTTAACTCATGCCTATGCTCTCCGACTGAGGTCAACAGACCGGGGAGAAGGATTAACCAACTTGAGGACTTCAGGGTTCCTGACCTGAGAGGCCATGCTGGTAAAACTATGAGAGTCTTCCTGTCCCACCCAAACTAGGAGCATGTATTTGGCATTACAGACCTTCCAGACGGCTGAGGGACTTCTGAGGGGTTACAGTCTCCATCAATTCCACCCAGTCTGCCAGGTTTTATACATGACATTACAATTTCCTGTTAGTTACCTTAGTCATAACTGACCATGAAGAGTCATAACTGACCATGAAGAAATCCAACTGTGAAATGAGTGCATGTACTTCTCATACTGATAGAGTATTTTACTACTATTAGAGACTGCAACAAATTTTCCTATTTTCAGATACTGAAACAAGTATCATCTGCGACTAGAGGGCAAGTGGTGCTCCAGGATGCCAATCGGAGATCTGTCAACTTTAGCACCTGTAGTGTAAGAATGTTCGAGCTATTCTGCATTCCCTGTCCCCATACCTACCTTGCTCGGAGAACTGGGACAGCATTAGCTAGAGGTCTGTGTGGTTTTACCTTACTGACCAAAATCCTGTTAAATTGAAATGTCAGTGCAGTACAACCACATACACATGACTAAGGGCCAGAATACACCTCAGAATCCAAGACCACAAGGCTGCCACCTGAAATTTAGTGTCATTAATGAAACCGTTAATGAATGCAAATTTGCTCATCTTCCTGCGACAGTACTTTATTACTAAAATAACAGACATAATCAAACTAAGTAATCACTGCTTTTTTTGTCACATTATTCAGCAGAAAAGCCAACTATTTTAGAACCTTATTGATATGATAATAAACATATTGCTTTCCAGTTCGTAACACTTCAGTACAAAGGAATAGTGGAAAAGTGGGTCAAAACTGCCTTTTTATATATCAATCAAATTCCAACTAAATTAAACCAGATTAATTAGCAAGAAGTCAGCAAAAAAAAAAACCTCCTATTGAAGTACTGGTAAGTAAATGCATTACTTTCCACATCACAGCATTTCAAACTGTAATGCAAAATGAAATAAAAATACTTAATTGAAAGCGTAGGGAAGATAAAACCAGTAACTGATACTTCTAAGAATCACGCAACATTTTATCAGGAATTCTTTCTCCTCTTTTCCTTCCCCCTTAATTTGACATCATTTCGCCACAGTTAAAGATGCTGAAACTGAAGATTTTAGAGAGAATTGCACTGGAATGTCTTTTAGTCAAGTTAAAGTTTGCAGCATCTTTCCATCTTCTTCTAGTCCTGGTAAATCTAGAAACATCTCAGAATAAAGGTGGATTTGTTTACATGTGAAACACCACTCCACATGATCTCAAAACCCCTTGTATTTATCTGTTTCCAGTCAGGTATTTCAGCCAGGAGCACAGGACCCACTAGAGCCAACATGCAGCAACTCTCCAGTACTATGTATCAATCAAAAATCATATACGTACATACATAAAACTTCTGAAGAAACCTTTAAAGGGGTTATCTAGGTTGCAGCATATTTTAGTATGTCTTCTGTTTTTGATGAGTTAAACTAGTACCAAGTTTATTTAACCTTGCTTAAACGTCTAATCCTCCTTTTTTGGAGGACAAAAGAAAAATAAAAGCATGTCCATCTAGAGATGGAGGTGTCTTGGGCCAGCTTTTCAACACAGAAGGTGGTACATGAAGGCAACTACAGTTTGCGTCCTCTGCTATCTCCACCTGGAGACGCTAGGGGCTATGGACTGCTATCAGTAGAAGCTGCTCCAGATTAATCTGGAATGAACAAAACCTAGTTGTGGCTTAATGACTGCAGATAAAATATACTTTAGAGAAAATTTTTAAAGGCCTTATAATGTGAGATGGTTGGCAAGGAACAGCCTGAGTAAGTACAAGCTGCTCCCAGTGTGGTGGTACACCCCATAACCATAATATGGGGTGAAAAATAACCTGTGCCAGGTAACCTGGTACCTTCAGTACCTGATCTGGCAGTCATTAAAGACAAGAGAATACTTGCTAATTCTTGACTATTATGCTCATTACATCACCCAAAATTATTTATTTCAAAGGTCCAAAACTGCATTCTGGTGGGAAGCATATCTTCCTTCATTACTCCATTAATTAAATTCCCATTTTCTGTCTTTCCTTCTGCGTGTTCTACAGTGACCCCTATGCTTTCACTTCTCTCTGTATTCCACTGCTCTTTACTGTCTAGCCCTCTTTATTCAAGATAGTCTTAAAAAAAAACCCAAAAAAACCACACCTATGTTGCAAAACTAAGAAGCAGCAAGATTGTATTCTTCAACGTTGACTGATTTCTCAGTCCAGAGCTCATGAATCCATTTTGAATTAAATGTGCTTTCTTCTACAAGCCATATCATATTCAGCTCATGTAATTAAAATTTACTGAGTCATTATCCAAATCTTCTACATACAGAAAATGCAGCACCATTTAGAAGGAAATTAAGAATGCAAGCAACAGTGCCATCAAAATGAAAATTTTTCAGGCTTTACTATAGTAATGTGGTCAGTACCTCCAACAAAACAAAGTTCTCTTAGGACAAAATACTATGAATACATTGAAGTAATGGAGTATTTGTGCTTCATTTTTATTATTCAAATGGGAATTTTCTTTAAACATACCAATTCTATCCATGTTGCTGCATCTTATGTGACAGTTTCACTTTTGCAGCTGACGTTAAGGACTAGTTCTACCCTCATGCCAAGTCATGTTTGTCCTCCAAGCCTTCCAGAAAGCCTTCCCAGTTTAGGTACAGTCCAAAATAGCATGGGCTAACCATCGTATCTATACCAGAGTGCTTGTGGAGTATGCTGGCACATCCTCAGAAGCGGACACGCTCCAACATTCATGTACGCTTAAATGAAAAACAAAGCATTACGCTGTTCCCATTTTCTACCAACGCTGAATAACTCCACTATAGGACAAGCAGACCTACCAAAACCAACAAGAATATGGTTTTAACTATTCATAAGGCAAACGGGTTTGGGAAACTATATGTGTATTTAGCCACATGGAATATAGTGCAAGGGCCGTTCCCTTGCAGGAACTGACTTATGGAGACAAAATAACTGGCTGCACTCTGAAGACTGTGATTTCCCTCTTGCTCTTTACAAGCAAATGGCAACTCTAAGGGAGGGGAATGTCAGTCTCCATCTCACACTCAGTCTCTGTCTGGCCCTCCTAAGGATCACGCTGTGAGCCTGAACCCTACTGTAGAGCTCCAAATGTAATTAAGCTCATTCTGCCTCCCCTACCTCTCCTCGGTAAAGAGCAAGCCGGACCTCTGTGGCCAGCATTACTCCTTTTGGGAACCTATTCCTCCCTTTTTCTGCAATTAAAAAAGACACACACACACACACACACACCCCGCCCCAAACAGACTTCTCCATTAGAAATGCAGTTAATGGTTGAAAAATCTGCTGCTAATTGGAAATACTTTCCTGATTTGCAGGAATTGTAGAACTGCAAGAAATTCATGAATTGCAATTATTCATAGCAGACAGTAATGAACTCCAATGCTTTCTGCAAAGAATCGCATTTCTGCTTTTCTCTGAAGGCGAGTGTACTTCATTTAGATTAATTCAGGATTAGTGGCTCGTTATTATGTTTCCTCTGTAAGCCATTTACAGTGTGCTGTCAAAAATACAGTAGGAGACACTTTGGGCCATATTTTGGAAATACCTGCACTTTGCAGAACTAAAAGCCGTAATTTATGTTCATAAATCTAAGCAGGCAGCATCACATACGAGCAATACATGTGCAGAAACTGAACATTACTTTCTTCAGCCTGGTACCGTCGCCACAAACGGAAGTGGTGGGTACTGCTTTTCAAGAGCAATCCACGGCAACCGTTAGGACCAGAGCTGATGCCTGTCCAGACAGATAGCTCACAAAGCAATGCAGAAGTGGTGGCTGGAATGCTCTTCTCTTACACGTGTGTGGAGCCCTGCAAAGGCCAAGCATGCCCGGCAGCTTTGAGTATCAGGAATCAAACCGACACGGGTTATCTGGAGGCTGATGACAGGCAGCTCCAACTAGAGACAGGCAGGAATGGGAAGGATACCGCTCTTCCTGCCTGCCTTTGTACGGAAATGGTATGGGGAGGAAAACTAGGGATTTTCCTAAGCGGAGAATATCGAGTGCTATGCATTTATGTTCATGCGTTACAAAAATGACCATAAAAATAAGAACAAATGAGACTCATCCAAAAGCAACAGGTTTCACATGAGTTTTAGAGACCATTGTGTTACAGACTTATTTATCAATGGGATACTATGTCATAACAAGATGATGGGAGGTTTCACATGGAAAGAAAAACCAACTAGTGTTATGTTGAATGAGATTTTGCTTGCTTGCTCGCAGGCATGCAGCCAGCTAGCGAGTCTGTGGTACCATGTCAAGCTCTATAATGACAGATGCCTAATCTTCTGCCAAATCGCCACATTTGACAACACTTAACACTTGAACGCATGAAAACTATTTGTGGTCCCTGTGAAGAGTGAGCCAAGGCTGCACAGATCAAGATGACAGCAAGTGTCCAAACCTTTTGGGTATAAGGAGAGAGCTCTAGCCTTACAATGGAGCAAATAATGGTCCCAGATGGAGCCTCTAAAAGTTCTGACTTATCTGGCAGCATCTTCTGCACTTAGAAATTTCAAAATAAAACCACAACGCGGTGTTTTACAGGAATAGGACTAGAAGAATTTCACCTGGTTCAGAAATAGCTTCCCAATGATAGCCTAAGCTTTGTAAAACCTAACACAAAGACCTAGAGGAGCAGGGGTACATTCACAAAATCACAACACACTGCCATAAGCAATCCTCCTTCAAAAACAAAACGTTCCGTTTCTGCAGTCTCACGTCTGGACTTTCGGACACTTCAGTGATACCACTGTCCCTGAATTATCCTGCCAAGTACAGGGTGATACCAGAGCGCTGCAAGAGGAACTCTCGCAGTCATCCTGTCCTCACCGCTCCCAGGCAAACCCTATGATTTTCTGTGGCTGTTGCAGTAACTACAGTCTGCATCTAACTCATCAGAGCAACCAGCTGCAGAAAAGCCTGACCTCAGGGCAGACTAAACTCCCAAAGAGTTATTCTGCTCCTCAGTTTTTACAGCCTGTACCGAGTGCTGAAGTGCTGCAGCTGGAATGTCCTAAGTACCAAACTGCCTAGTTTTGTGCTAAATCAGATACGTAACTATCTTAATTACACCTTTCATCCAAAGGTTTTATTCCCCCCCCAGTCCCAGTTCACTACCTGAAAACTCCCAGTCTATGCAAATATTGAAATGCAAAACGGAAAGCTTGAAAAGGCAGTAATCCCTAATGCCAGAGAGATGCAAAGCAAATGGCTGCTCCAGAGTGCAGAGATGTAGACTTCTGTATCGTTTGATTATACAGTTTAATCAGGAGACTTGTGTGATTTCAGTTTATGACTAATTCAATAATGCTTTAATGGTTATTGCTGGGAAAAATGTTTACATATTGTTGGAAGTCAACGGCTGAGGATATAGGTGAATCACAAACTCTCCACTAAGGATGACTAACACCAAAACACATCCACTATCATGTAAACACTAAAGAAATGGCAACACACATTATCACTGGTAGATAAAGTTCATGGTTGCTTGAAAAGAACCTGAAAGCATATTTTCATTTTCTTTCTCTGTTTTCATCTGAACAACATGCGCATAAAATTAAGTATATGGATGAACACGCATGGTCATAATGAGCACACATCTCATTTTCTTTCCTACACCTCTTGGTTCTTCCTGAAGTCATACAATCTTAAGCTTTTCAATCGCTGAACTGACTCGAGATCCATTAGTCACACTTCTAAGTATTTTCATCACCTATCCGATTTCAACCTCTACTACGTGTTTCTGAGAGAAGATAACCAGCACTTAACGCAATATCCAAGTGAACAAATTTTGGTAATGCCACAAGAAAACTTTAAAAGTTCTTTTCTGTTCTGTCCCATCCATATCGCTGCTCTGTTATTTAACTGATAATGCATGCCGAGCAGATGTTTGCACCCACGTGTGCATGGTGACGCTTGTATCACTTTCCTAAGTGTTCCCAGTTAATTTACAACACCTGGATACAAGCAGTTTTACTATTTTACTTTTTCTTTCCCAAGTCTATTACATATGTGCCAATATTGATTTTCATCTGTCACCACTCAGCTTGGGTTTATGAGGTCTGTCTTGCAATCACCTGCAAAACCTCGCATAATTCTTTTTTTGTGTGTGTGAGTGTGTGTCACCTACTATTTTGAGTCATCTTTGTAATAACTTTTTCCATATAAACACGCACAGTACTAGAATGGTAAAAATCAAAATATTAGAATGGTAAGAGTGCTATTCTGGACCTACCGATTATTGGCTTTTGCCAACTGGGTTGTTTTTTTTTTTTTTAAAATCTCCTCCTTTTCCTCTCAGCTACATTATCACCGTGGCTGTAATATGCCTCATTGGCCTCCTTGCCAGCATTTTCAGAGTATTTTGCTGAACGCTTTAAGTACTGTTTTATAAGCTTTTATTTCCAGTTTTCTATCAGTACCTGGTTCTCTCTAAATCAGGACAAACTCTACATGAAACTGAAAATAAAATCCGTCCCTTTACCTTAAAGAAAGCAATATGCACGTACTCTCAGTGCTGAGATACAATAACGATTAAAAAGCTACCAAATGACAACCCCCACCTGGACAGACTTACGAGAACCCTTACAACTATTTGGATCTACAGATGAAACTATTGCATAAAAAGACAGAAACAAGCTTTTTTGTAAGATTAAAACATATAAACCAATAGAAGTCGATACCTTTCATTTTCATGTAGCTGCTCACCTCCCTTCTTCCAGGAGCATTTGGCTTTAGGAGAAGCTTTGGGTTTGCATTCAAAAGTAACTGTGCTGCCTATTTGAACCTGGATCAGTTTCTTCATTGGATTCTTGGAAAAATCCGGAGCGGAAGCTAAAACAGGAGGGATAGTAACAGTGAAATAAAGCACCTTTAATTATATTAATGATACTACTATTTAGCATTTACATGACACTTCTCAGCTTCCAAACACAATTAAAAACATGCATTAGTTAATTCAACCAGAACTTCTATTGGATAATGATGCATTTCTCCTCCCTGTACTGGTACAGAAGTCAAGGTCTCAGTTGTGCAGAGTGCATCACCTAACGAAGCATGCACAGAAGATCACACCGACTTCAACAGAGCTAAATTGCACTGAATCCAACGAGTGTTAAAGCACATGCCTAACTTTACGCTTTGCTGAACGTGAGCCTACATGACTTGTCTAAGTCCAGGGAGGGCAGTCAACTCCGGCAGTCTCGTTAAAACTCAAGGAACTGGTTGGCTTCCAGTTTCGTGCACGAATGCGTATCAGATATGTCAGATGACACAAAATGACAGCGCAGCTCCTTCTGAATGGGTACAGTTTGCATTAATTAACAGTTAAGAAAAGGCACATGGCTTCTACCTCTACTAACAATGAACTTTAAAAGGAAATTCAGTATTTTAGGAGACCAAGGCTGAGGGAGCAGTCTACTGGCTGACTGCAATCTTAACAAGAGAAATGAAGTAACTCATGTCCCCAAAACACACTTGCTCTTTCAGGCTTACTTTTGAGATCAGTCTATGTTGGAGGTGGAAATCGCACACACATATGAGTACATAAGGCACTCAGTAGTTCAGTGTTTCCCTCAAACAAACGGTTGTCACTATTTTAGACTCGAGCACACACCGCTTGAATCATTGTGTCATTCAATGAATGACAATCCCTTGTCCCCTCCATCAAGAAAGGCTGCACACAAGAGCAGCCGATTGCTTTTAAATGGCACGGCTCCCCTGGGAGCGCTGGAGCCGCGGTGCAGAAGCTGAGTGCAGCTGACTGATGTGCTCAGCCAGTGCTGCCTCCAGACCACGTGAGCTAAGGTTTTAATTTTCAGGCCTGTGTCCAAGCCCCCCATCTCTGCTCTTCCCCTAGTTAATAATTTAGCTGTGTTCAGTTTTAAAGCAATGAATGATTGGACTGCAAATCCTCTGGAAGCAGATGAGTCAACTCCTCGGCACTGCAGATAAAGATACTAGGTTGACAAAAATGTTTATTTCGGTGATAGCATCTAAGCGAGTTAAATTTGAGATCATGACGAGGTGGAATACAAGGAGACAGGTGAAGGGTGTGTGGAGAGGGAGGATGAGGTTGGTGTTTTAGTGAAAAAGGAAAATCTTACCTACAACCCTGAGATCTGCACTTGAATAGATGACACCATGTTTATTTTCAGCTATGCACTGGTATCTGCCAGAATCTGTCAGATTTAGATTTGATATTGTAAGTGCACCATTTTCAATTTGGATCCTTCCCTGAATATTAAGAAAAACATCTTTATTGATGATATATTTCCTGTGAAAAATTTAAAATAAGTAAGAAATATAAATAGGACAGCAAAAATACAATAAATGGGGTAAATGTTAACAGTGTAATCATGCGAACAGTTCTAAATAAGTGACACGACCGCATCATGGTATGGCAACAGTGATCAAATATGCAGACCTGGCAACACAGTGTATGAAATAGATTCTTCAAACTCGCCCCGTTTCACAGAGGCTTTGCAATCTCAAATACCCTCATATTTCCCCAGAAATACGGACAGAAATCATACTAGGCTCCTCACGGGCAGACCAGAGTATCCAAACTATACAGATGGCACTGGCATTTCATACTATTTTGAGATTTCACACATGCCATTTGCTAACGAGCTCTCTGTAATACTATGCAGAAAAAATTCCAACAGTCATTAAAGGGAAGACACATATTTAAGTGCCTTGGAGCAGACAAAGCTACTGAAATATAGGGATCTTCTCACCTTGCTTATTCTTGGAAAGCTATGCAAATTACGGTAAGAAGTGACTAATTGGAGGATAGGGAGCGGCAGGAACTGGTGACAAAAGGAACCAGTGAGAAAGACAAAACCAAAGGAGCTTCTCCTCTGGGGAAAACCAGAGAAACAATAATGGACAAAAGAACACCACATTGCTCAAAAACATTTTCTGATTTTTTTTCTTCTTTTTTCTTTTTTTTTTTGGATCTGGACATGACTTACCAGGCTTAATGCAATGGTAATCACTCTCTGTCTTTTCTGAAGGGCATGTACTTACAGCTGGCCCTGCTGCAGGGTGACTCCAGCTATCTGAGGGCAGCCAGGACAGCTCAGCTCAGCTCCTTCCTTGACAGGTCCCCTCCCCGTTTATTGAGCAAGGTGCTCAGCCAGTTAGACAAAGGACAAAACAATCCCAAAGAGGAACAAGGCTGAGTCTCCATGTCTTGATCCTCCCTCTAGCATCCCAAGCTGCTCTTCTTACTCTTCCTTACAAAAGATCCATTTATGGAGAAGGGGAGCTAAGCAGAACAACCCCAGTAGATTTTCATGGAGGAGACCCAGCATGACAAAGGATTATTGCAGTCAAGGAGCTGAAGACAATTGATCACTAAACACAAAGAGCTCCTCTTCTGATGGCTCCTCAGCACTCGCTTTCAAAGAGTTAGTCCTACAGTTTACAGTCCTTAAACACTTCAAGAGTCAGTCATGCTTATGCCCTGCCACCACGCCAAAAGGCTGGACACCATTACTCAAAAGTGAAGAAATGGGAAGACTGAATGGGAGAAGATATTTTTGTACTTACCGAGGTAAAAAAGCACATTACCTCAGTGACTTTGTGTGATACGGTAACAATGCTCTTAAATCACCGAGATGAGATTTTGTACTCCCTCATTTAACCTGTCCACAAAACACTACCATTCCTTTTAGTGAGCATATAACTATAACACTCTGAATGGTAAGAAATGTTTTTCCGTGCTTAGATCGTTTTTCATAGCCATCCACTGAATTCACTTGATCAGTCACTCCTTCTTCTTCAACTGTGAGTGCCAATGTCGAGCACAACACATTGGCCAAGGGCAAAATGCCTTCCTGTGATGGGCTAGCACCCATAGTTTATATTCCTGATAACCTGAACTGGACAGTTTTCTCAGTGAAGCAGTGAGATTTAAATCCATAGGGGTATCAGATGCTTTTCTGCATTTCTGATCTGGAGATCAAGCATCTCATCTTCTAAGTACAACCTCTTTTCCCTGTTGTCAAATGCATTACTTTCCATTAATCTAACTTAGCAATTGTATTAAAGTAAATACCTATGGTACACTGCTGTTTATATTTCATTCTTCACATCAAGTAACGGTGACCCTAAGAATATTTAGGATTTTTGCCTTTTTTCATCAAGAAGCTTGAATATGTTTTCTTATTACCTTTAATGAAATAAAATAACAAAATCATTTAAGTTCTCTATCCCGCATTTATGATTCTTAATGTATAACTTCAATTAAACTTCCTTCTCCAGTCTTTCCTTACATAATAATTTCTATAGTTCTACCATTGCTTTTAAATCTGCTTTTAGCTGGGATATTTTTGTGAAACATAATTTGTCTTTGTTGCTTCTGGTACTGCAGAACGTTTCCATCTGGATGCTCTTGACAAACATACAAAATCCAGCATCATGTACTTCTCTTGACTAATGGACTTTTGCGAATTCTCATACTTGTTATGAAGTATTGTTATTTTTACATAGCATCATGTTTTCAAAACAGAATGTTACCTCTATCGACAGTTGCTCTCCATTCTTCAGCCACCTATACGATGGTTTGGGCTTCCCACTTGCTCTGCAATCCCAGTATAAGGTGTCCTCTACAGCAACTTCAGTATCTTTTATCATCTGGATCCAGTGAGGTTTTGCTGCAGATGAAATACACATCAACAACAAAGACCCTAACAAGTTATTGTTCCATATGAGAATCAAAGGGTTAATTTGCACGGCACTCATCAGTTTTCTGCGTAGACTGGTTTGTACCAACAGAGGTTCTCACTGGTTCTGCTTCAGGTCACCCAATGAAACAAATTACTCACTGCTCCTTTTCTACATTTTTATTACAAGCAGTAAACCAAAAGGAAATTGAGATTACAGATGACTAAAGCTGAACTAGTGAAACCAGTATTAAAATCACTAAGGATTAAACAACACAACTTTGAAATCGAGGTAAATGTAAGATAAAGAAATTAGTGGTGACACCAGAATTAAATAATTGATGTAGCTAAATCATCAAATTAATACTGAAAAGAATCCTTTAAGTCCTAAAAAAAATGTAATGGTATGTCAGCTTTAATTCTAAATACCGTTTAAATTGTTTTCTAATGCTACTCAATACTGAGCTGGATGAATACACGGATACAGGAAACTGGTTTTGAAAGCATTTGTCTTAGCACAACATTTGGGTGACGCAAACCAGAATATGGTCTTAAGAAAGCCCATAAAAATCACAAATCTTTAAACAAAGTTTTGATGTATTAATACCATACAGCCTTCAGAATTACCTAAAATACAATAAGAACTGTAAAGGTAGAGTTTAAAACACCTGTTACAGCTTTCATAGGGTGTAAAAAAAAAAAAAAGCTCACTTGGCAAATAAACATCACTGCATGAAAGACAACAGTAGTTTATTCCTTTAGTGCTATTTCACACAACAGCACAACACTGTTTTGTAGCTAATTCATGTGAATGTTCTTTGAATTTATTCAATTTACTGGAAAGTTTATAATCTCAATATATACTATTTCTCCAAGAAAAGATAAATTCTAGACATTGCATATGGAGAAAACAGATCAAAAGCAGGATGAACCTTGGTTGCAAATATATAGCTAAGGGCAAAAGAATTTTCCAGAGTCAATTTGATTACCTTAAAGATTTTCTGGAATTGGAAAATCTCGTAACACTCTCATATTGAAACAACTAGAAAAAAGAAAGTCCCCGGTGATACAGGAAAATATTATTATTTAATAGATGAGTTTTGGAAGCACAGAAGGTCAGATTAATTCCCATTGAACTTCCTACTACAATGGAGCTGCACCAGCAATTAATTCAGACCAGGGAAATTAATGACTCGCCTATGGTCACCAGGGAAGTCTGCAGCACAGCTTAGAGCTGAACCTGTTCCATTGCCATAGGCACAAGACCAGCAGCCCAATGTTTGGATGAGGGCTGGTATTCATTTCATTTAAAAAGATTCATTCTTTTGTAGCACACAAATTTTCTCTCCATCATATATTCTGCAATACAGCAATAAGATCTCAAAATGATCATGTAAGTACCAGACTTTTATGATAACAAGGATTAATACTATTTATGATTTATGTATACATGCTTAGGACTAACTTCACACAGAAGAACTTACTAAAATGTATTCATTGAGATATTAACTTAGGAGGTTTTGGAATCCAAGCAATATTTGCTGACAGTGAAACCTTCCATTATTTCTTTTGTTTTGCACGTCCCTTATACCCCATGAGGATTAATGCCTTTCACTGATTTGGGGATGATATTTTTTTTTACACTCTCTCCATTAAGGTCACCTCTAAGGGACAGGATAACCTGATCTTGGTGTCAGACAAACGTACTATCTTACTGATATTAATTTTGGTTAAATCTTGAAAGTTAATGTTACAACACTAGAGTTCAAGAAAGAGCCATGGCTTTATCTCACATTGTCATTTGGCATTATTTGCCCCACATGTGTCAAGGGGTTGAAAGCTCAGGACTCCATGTCAGCGTGCTTCCTGCACTTTGCATACCTAAATATTTATGCAACAAGCAACAGTGCTTGAATTATTAATGGATCCATACATGTGCAATATTTCACATCTGCTGCATACCTCCACTTGAAAGTAGGTTAAATATAGTCTATTTTCAAGTTCAAGATCTTGGATTAATTCCATTAATAAGAAGAATACTGTCTACACCATAAATCTTCATTTTAGGACAGAACAATCTTCATGTCAGACAGTCTCCATAGGATGGTTTCCCAAGTCTCCACAGTAGACATAATAAACTGGGTCATTTTGGAAAGCATGGCAGCAAGACAACCACTCACAACAGAAACGAGCAGAACAGAGTTTCTTAAGCCACAATGTGAGAAATTTATGGTGCTTGTTCATTTGCAAGAGAGTGTTGATGTAGACTTTAGTGATTTTCTTGAGGAAGGCTCTTTTTCTCTTCAAATTACTGATGAAGGAATTCAGCAGAAAGAAAAAAGATCCTTTCAATCTGCACATCTCTAAGTCTTTAAAAAAGGCTGTAAAAGTATTAGAAGCTCTTTGAAAAAGAACAATTCAACTAACTAGTTCAAAATTGAAAAGGCAGCTAAACAGGGGTAATTCCAGATGGGAATATTCCACTGAATACTCTGAACCTTGGCCAAGGGAAACACGTCCACATTCTAGCAGCTGAGAAAAGTGCAGACACAAGGTCGTGTATCAGCAGATCTACATACCTCCTCAAAAGAGAAGTATGCCTTTTCAAGCCCAGCACTGCCCTTTTTATTGAGCTCTGCTTGACTGTACCTAAATGATTCTGAATATACACCTTTAATCCTCTTGAGATCTAGTCACTGTTAGGCAAACGTTACCTGCTTAGAACATCTGGTTCCACCACCACTGCCCCATCTATGCTCCTGAAGGAAGAAGACTAATGACTTGGTAGCAAAGCCTTGTTCTTTCACGCAGCTACTGCACTGGCTTGGTGTATAGATAGATCTTCCTGAGGAGATGCCACTCCTTCCTCCTTAAGCAAGGAACAGGCAAGCAGGCAACATATTTTCACTGAGATGAAACAAAGACAATGTCCTCTAAGTTGAGAGGCTGGAAGTTAATTTTAACGGAGTTCGCAATACAGGGGTTGAGGGTGTGACAGGAATCTGTATTGTGTGGTAATACTAAGAATTCTTAGGAACTTGCTGCGCAATCTTCATGAAAGATTCATATAAAGTTCCCTTAGGATGAAATACTTGTAGGTAGCTGATTTTCTAAAGAAGGTTAGCAGTCAGCCTCATGGTCAGTCATTTGGAAAAGTACCAGACTCTATTTTGCTTCAGTTGTTTCTGCCTAAAATATTCCTTGCAATACTCATGGCCCCACAGGCAAGAAGTGATACATGTATGTAACTTCATAAAATTTATCCCAGTGAGAAGACTCGGTCTTCTTTTTTTTGGTGGCTACAATCACCTTTTTCTTCCAGCTAATTAGTTCAAGCAGATGTTCCTGAAGAGAACAACTGTTGCTTCATTACACCCTAGGGCATCCCTGTAGGCCATAAGGAAAGCAAGAACCATTTTTTAAGATTTTTAAGAAACCCTTTGTGATGACTGTTCTGGGGTTTGATGCGAATGAAGACCAACTGCAGTGAGTGACTGCAACAAAGCTCTTGGAAGCAACGGCTGAAGAAGCTGACACTTGTCAGAAGCTGTGCTGAGATCTAACTGTAAATCATTTGTGGGGTACCATGCACGATGCATGTCAACAGGAATTTTTGTATCTGATTTTCTTCAGAGTAGGAGACACCAGTAAAAATCTCCTAATTTGGTAAGCCATAGGAATAGCATGAAGGAAAGGCAGAGCTTCAGGCCCATGACTTTTGTCTAGACACTGCACTCTCCCAGAGAGTACTGAGGTCTGCCATGGCTCTGCTTGAAGACAGAAGACTACAGGAAGCTCTTCCATAAGCCCTAATTGGGGCTCGTACATAAGATGCAGTCTGCTTATACACCTATCTTTACTTTGAAATTTACAGTCTGAAAGCTAGGCTGGAAATCTCCTTTGAAAATACCTTTGGATAGCTCAGCAGTTGGGCAATAAATCAGATTCAAAAGAAACTTTCCATAGTTCAAGAGAAAGCAGCTATGAAGCATACTGGGTAAAAAACAACCAGAGAATGTAACCTTCATTTTTCCAGGTAGTGTATCTGAAAGTCAGGCTACGATACTCATACTGATGCCTACAGAGGTAATGAACCTTATTTTATCTCAAAACTCCAAGTGACTTTCAGCATGAATAACTTTTTTCTGATAAAACAACTGGGCCTGAAGAAGCATCTAACACATCCCTGAAGATGTCCATTATTTGACTTCCATTCAAAAATAAAAACATTCTCAAGCAACAGATAATTGCTGCATCATCATTGAGGAAAGTTTTAGTATGTAAGAAAGATGAACAATTCATCTCTGTAGCAAGGCAATTAAATTATTAGACAGCATCGACAATTAAAACGTAGGTTGATCAAAGACAGCAACTCCTTGCTATTATTTAGTTATTTAGAGTTTTATAGTTAATGTTTTGAAGACATCTCCGTGAACAAGACATAGTCAGGCTATCAGACAGAAACTTTAAACAGTGAGGCTCTTCCACACACATAAATAACATAGTCTCAGTATAGTTTGGGTGGTACACTATTACAAAAGTAATTAACAAAATACGCAAGTACTTTTTTATGTACTAAAAAATTATGTAGAGTTTATGTATTACTGGGGGGTTTGCCTTTCCTATCACAGACCACCGCTGTGGAGCAGTAGGAGAACAGCAGCAGAAATTTTTCTCCCTGTTAAACATTGTACCTTCATACCATCAAGCGTGAGTTCCATTAAATCAGCAGGTGCTAATTAAGAACGTATTTTCTTCAATTATACTTTAAATTAATTGCTTTACGTATCTCTACCATGTTACATGTTTAATTGCATCTTAAAACACAAAAATGTAATTGTTTCATCTCTTCTCATTTTTCCATGCCATGAAATGTCTCCACAGAGTCTTTCTTCTTCTATTATCTCTTTATGAAAAGGGCTAGTAGTGATGACAAACGAATATCCTAATAAAGTGAAAGCAAATTTTTTATATATTCACATTTTATATTAAATCAAAGTTAGATAATCTCGTCCTATTTTTAGCACTTTCTGAGCTCCCCTGAGGAGAAAATTGGCATTAAACAAATTTTGGAACTGCACAAAGGACAAAAATCTGAACATTTGATGTTGGGCTTTTCTTGATAAAATCCTTCATGTGAAAAAAGGAAGATCAATAGTCTGTTAGTAATGTTACGAAAGAACCCAAAATATCTGTTTTAGAGTATCTGTTTTAATTATCGGTTTCAACTATGGGTTGAGACATATTTAAAACCCACAATGAAATTAGAAAAAGCAGCCTCATTATATTTTTCATAAAAAGAGTTGCAGATGTGCACCGAATTTCTAAACCAAACTTATAAGCATTCTTGAGAAAATGACTGTGGATACAATTAAAGTTGAGCCTACGTTCAAGTGCGTTGTGGTTTCAAGACTATAATTCATTATTGAAAGAAGAGGCAGGACAGCACAGAAAACATAACTTTTTCTTTTTTTAATCAAACCATTTATGCACTGAAAAAAAACAATTTTCAAAATTCAAATTTAACAGTTTCAGCTCATAAAACAAATCAGGAGAATAAGAGTGTTTTGCTTCATAGCAGAACAATGGAATATTTCAAGCTTTTGTTTAGGACTAGCTGTAAGTTTCATTTACAAAGAATCTTTAAAATCTGCAAAGGAAAACCATCTATTTTTCAGTGAAATGGAAAATGTTTGTCTACTTTTTTTTTCCCCAGAGAGATTTATTTTCTCACATTATTTCACTATGACAACTTGGAAAACGTTAACCCCAATTCTTCTTTCACTCTTTCTTGGGTAAGCCAGAAACGTGCTTTGTTCTTTTGAGAAGAGAAAAATAAATGTTTTCATTGTTGAAATAAAAAGGAATTTGTCCATTTGCAACGCATATAGTCTTCTATATATGATGAATAAACACATCTTACACTTCTACCAATAAAACGTTTTAACAGCAGCCAACATCCACCAACAGTACCACATAGATTTGAGTCATCCTTGCCAGCATTGGTACTTTCTGGCAGATGGATGTTTTTTTATTCTAAGACTTCAGTATATTGCATTAATTTCCCCAAAATCCTCATCTGCTTTTAGAACAACTTCCTTAAATATTGATCTTTTATTGGAAGACTGAGTGGCATATGCTTAGGTTTCTTTACCAGATAGATTTCTGAGCTTTGGTATCAGACGCAGTGACAAGCTATCAGAAGATATTATATTCAGTTATAGAACATTATTAATCTACAAACAGAATTAAAATCCTTCAAATTATTGAAAAGTGTTAAAATGATCCTATCCTGAACACAGACTTGTTGGCAATCTACTTGCAACAACAAAGCAAGTAACAAAATAAGAAAGATTACTTAAATCTGCTTAATTCTGCAGAATGGGTTTCATTAAGCAGAACAAATGAAATGAAACAGTTGGAGTGCCATTAATGCCATTACAGGTCTCATTATTCGTTTTAGGATAAACATCCATATTAGGGACGACTCTAATATGGGCAGACATTTATATTGGAACATGAACTCTATCTGAGGGTTCAAATCCCCTTCTGGATTTGTAATAAAAACGTTCACACTGATTTACTTGTCACAAAACTGCAACTTGCTCGCTTTTATTGATTAGCAACATCCTTTATTTCAGCTCTGTGTTCTTTAATGAGCAAAACAAAACTTGGGAAGCAGGTCAACTATCTCAAGATTGCCCACTGTCGGAATTACATTACAAAGACTAATGAACAAATCTACTCTATTTTGTATGTAGCGTATAGTGACATGTCTTAACAACTACCCCGATTTAAAACTGGAGTAGGAATACTGAGCCAAATTGATGTAGAAACCACAACACGTTTGAAACTTTCAAGTAGTGAATAAAAGTCACTTTATAAAATCAAATGCATAGTGCCGAGTTTGGAATGACAGGTGACACTGGCAGATAAAGCATCTTACATCTTTTGCCCTATGTTATTCACAGGTTTTCTCAAAAAGTCATAATTACAACTAGTATATGGAAAATTCAGGTTGCTCAAAGTCCCCCGCCCAACCTAACCTTGAACACTTCCAGTGATGGGGCACTGATGCAGTGTAACTATTAATTTGGAAGTTGAGGGGGTGAGAGGTCTCCTTCCTTTCCTCCTTATAAAATCTGTTGTACCTTACGTTAAAATCTTCATTGACTAAAATCTACACTGCAGCACTTTGTGTGTTCTAGTAAACAGAAGCTTCTCATACAGGAGCAGTAAACGGAAAAAAAAACATTTTCTCGAAGTCACACAGTAGCAATGCTCTATGATTTTTTACACAACTTTAAAAAAAAAAAAAATCTTTGCTCAAGTATTCCTACGTGAACGTTTGGAACGCTATTCCAAAGCACAGTCTGAAACATTCTTTAAATTGCCATTTACCTAAAGAAAATTATATTTGCTGAGATCTAGCTTTAACAAAAATTGTCAATTACCACTTTGTTGCACATCACTCTAGCTTTAAAACACCACCAATGTGCTTTGCCGATATTCATTTCACTCTATAGCCTCAAATGCACAAGAGACTCTGTCTGTTTCCAGCTATTAAATTTCATATTATTTCATTTCCTATGCTGGATTATATTGTCTCATTTATTTACTCATTTTAAAATAAAATTGGCCGTTCTGAAAGCAAAGGATTGACAATACCCATCAGTTATCTTTTCCTAAAGCAAGATAAAATTTGTATTTCCTGTAAATGTGAGGCCTAAATGATCCCCCAAAATAACTCCAACTGACTGAAAAATCTACGGTTTCACCAATGGACTAATAATGGAAGTATTTAAAAAAAGTCTTTCCATCATAGGAAAATAAGCACAGCACTTTCTACACTACTCTTAGCACCCCTTTCGAGCCCGGACGTTTATTACAAGCAAAAACCTGGTGCAGAAGTTCTCATTCTCTGTGAGTAGTTCAGATGCCACTGATTTTCAAACACAAATGCTTGGCAATACTGCAAAAGCTACAGACCCGAAAGTACCCTAGAGTGGCTTACAGTTCATGTGGAAAGAAGGGTGGGAGAGAAAGTTTCCTACCATAGTAAGTGAGACGTCCTCTTGCAATGTTTTTTCCTCTTGAATTTTCAGTAATACATTCATACAGTCCTGCATCCTCCTGCTGGAAATTAGGTATTTCAATCATGCCATTGGATTTCCTCAGCTTTATTTTACTTGGGAATGGCAGACCATCAGTTCTTCTCCAGTTAATCTGAGGCACAGGGCTAAAAAGAAAATAATGGGATTTTAAACAGCTTTGGTTAAGGTGCTTGATTGTCAAAACTAACTAACATACGATAAAACGCAGAAGGGACCAAAAGCTTATGTTAGAAGTCATACTCATACTGTATATGACAGATGGTCAGACACTACGGCAACTGATTTGCAGGTACCATTCTGTTTCATACACTATAATTTGCGGTACCAAATTTTTCATTAATATCTGTGTGAATGTCCAGCGATAGTAAAATTTCATGTAAATCAGCACTGGCCTCCCCTGAATACGGGTCAGATTTACCAGTGTCTTCCATAGCAGGAGAATCAAGGCGAGTCTTTTGAAATTCCCATCCTACAATGGCCATTCATTCTCTGATTTTAAAATTTTCACTCACCCAGCTGGGAAACCAAAGCAATAGCATTAAGTTATCAATCTGGCACTTAAAATTATGAACACCTGACAAAGCTGTCTGCAAATAAACTGCAAAGTGGTAAGTAAATACATTTACAGAAACATAAATGTATTCTCAGATCATTTGTGAAAGAGAAAAGATACCAATTGTGTGTGAAATATCATTCAGAAGAGGAATGCATTTTAATCTTTACTTCAGCCATAAATGAAGAACAATATTATGAAAGCATCAAGTAGATTTAACAGTAAAATTCAGACAAAATTCTCGCAGATGTCAACATCATTTCCTTCTACACAGAGAAAGCAGAGCTAGGTCAAAGGATATATGCAAAACTGCACTGATCTTCTTCAAGATAATTTGAACTGAAGTGTAAATTCCTGCATTGCCAACATATACATTTCAATTCTAAACAAAATGAAAAATTACTCCAAGACTCTTTGCCCTCTTATTCCAAATCAACAATTATGATAATCAAATTAGAATCTTTAGAAAACAGCACCAAAACAACTACCAGAACTCCACATCTCTTGCACAGATGACCCCTAATGTGCTTCAACTTTCAGTACGGGTGAAGTCAAAAACTTACTTTCCTAGCGCAAAGCATTCTAGCTTTACAGTTGAGCCTTTAGCTGCCGGAAGTGTCTCAGGAAACTGAACTTCTATTTTGGGTTCATATTCTCCCATCACACCTATGTGAGACAATTGAGAAAGGTAATGTTCAATTTTTAAAGCCTTTTTTCTCTCTTCAGCATCACATCAAATTCAAAATCATGTTTATTTCTCTCATGCTCCATTTATAAAAAGGAGCACAGGGACCTGCCAGTGAAATCACTGTCAGACTTAGGAGAGGAAGAGGAACATGCAACATAAAATAGTTTATCTTCTTACGAAGCAATCAATATCCTGAAAATGCATGAAAGGTTACACTGTAAGAGACAAAAACGTTCACCGACGACTAAACGCGTTATTTATTCATGGTGTAGAAGGGAAGTCATACCATCCGTGCGCAGCACTAGAGGAGTTGGTGGCCCAAGCACTTGGCTGTTGGTCACAGTGCTGGTTACAACGCAGGTGTAATTGCCTACATCCGACGGCTCGACTTTGGCTATGTAGAGGTGACCGGTCTCTTGGGACACAAATCGACGACTGTCCTCTTGTACAAATGATGGATATTCATTGAAGATCCAAGCAAATGACAATTCTAATTGGCAATAAAAAAGAAGTAAAGATGTTTGGTAGGGTTTTTCACATTTTTTTTTTCAAAGATCAGTTTATTTTATTAATGCACATATAAGTATTGTATTATATACCAGAGAACCAATGACCAAGAAAAAGAAATTTTTAAAAGTACCAGAAACTAGCAAAACCAAAACAAGGCAAAATAAACCATTTTTTTCACCAAAGCCATATCTCCTCCAGCAGAAGAAAAAGGTGAAAGGAATTCAAAGTGGTTTACACACGGATAATTTTTTTATCTTCTTTTTTTTTTTAAAGACTTAATATGCACAGAAATAGGAGCAGCCAGCAAAAATGAGACCAAAATTTGCTAAAATGGAAACGTTAGTCATTCAGTAGCTGCTGAAGAACTCAGGTAGATACTGAGCACACAGAAACAGCACAGGAGTATGCAAGTAAAAGGAATGTCAAAAGAAGCATAAATTCCCAGCAGGGCTCACCACACAGAAAAAAACATTTATTTTTTTTTCATACAAAAATCCATAAACATTCAATTAAATGTCAAAGTAGCTCTCACTACCATTCATTATGGTCATTTGAAAGGAAAACCACACTTCAAAAGATAAACTAAGAGATTTGGCAAGAACTACATTAGAATTTGTTTTTTTCTGACCATGACTCTGAGCTCTGTGTGTCCAATTTTAATTGGCAAAAGCCCCTTCCTGTGCGATGCCATGTGCTTGTCTCATTCATATCCTACAGAATCAAAGGAAATTAATTTTTAATGGTTTTTCAGGCAAGAAATAATTTTTCACCCAAGTGCCGCTCAGCTGAAAGTTTATAAAAAGATTACAGCTTCTGCAAGTGCTAATTAGAGAAGATTATAGCTTGATTGACCTGCCTTCATGTTAAAATATCTTGTAGCATTCGTGGTGCCCCTACAAAATGAAGATCATCCCTTTTTGTGCAGGTTTAATTTGAAAGTGCCTAAATTTGGATGCAGTCATGAAATGGAGAGTAGGCATTTTCATAACCCTCACAGCTGAGTATGAATATGCACCCAGGAAAGCAGTAAACCAATGGGACAATTTAACAGAAGGTAAGATTGTGCAGATGAAAAAACATTCAATAAATGAAATTATTAAAATATTTACGGACTGGCTAATACAAAAAGGGCATCAAATGAAATGGCTTATCATAATCACATTTAATTGTCTTCTATCAATATTTAAACTCATTCCATTAACATAATTTTGCAGAAATGTGTATGAACAATTAACAGCCTTGGGACTTTTCTCAAGAGTTAAACTTTCGTCATATTTTGAAATACTTATAGTTGAAAACAGCCATCTACCCTTCTGGACTTGCCGCATGTCTCCTCAGGTTAAATAATGGCTTTCACTAAAAGTTCCTTCCTACATAACATGAGAGGTGTAATTAATTTATGATAAGGAAGGCCAACAAGGATTTACCAAGAAAAGACAGGGTAGTTAGTGCAGCGGGAAGTACAACCTTAGGATCTAGCTTGACTTCATGAAGACGTTTGAGATGTGCCACAAGAATCTCATACACGAGCCAAAGAATATTCATACAGTCAACAAAAAAAAAGTATTCTGTACAGCTATTCTCCCGTCTTACAAATACCAAGATGTAGGTGCCAACGGTTTGCTGTTGAACTGAGGCAGCTTGTTGAGTAAGCACTGCGCAGCAGGGAGGTGGCACCTTTGCACCGTTCTGGCTGTAGCCTGGCACTATTCAGTATCTACTAGCCACTTCAAATAGGAGAAAAAAAAAAATTAGAAAAGTTAGAAAAGGAAGAGTAACACCTGAAGAGTCTGAAGGGGACTATGACCTCTTTTAAAGCAAAGAGTGTATGTTCTTGCTAAATGGAAAAGACCAGAAAGCCTAATTCCATTTCTACAGAGCAGCTGGGTGAAGAGAGTGATCATAAGGCTGAGGGAGAGGCTGTAGACCAAATTAGGTATCAATTCAGGAACTGTAAGGAAAAAAAAAATAAAAATTTACATTTTCAGCTCTACATCAAACTCAGACATCCACAAGACACAAGTGTGGGAAGCCAGGCTTTATTGGTTCTGGTATTTATTGAGCTACTTGTTTTCCTTAGCTCAAAATATTATTTTAATCTTAAAAAAGAAAAGAAAGACATTATTCAAATCATTCAAGGGGGATGGACAGATCTGGATATGCAGCAGGAAAATAAGCAGCTTGATTTGGTTCCTATTATATTGGGTTAAGTCAAGAGTAAACTCATTGAAATCAGTCATTATGAATATGAAAGCCACACAAAGTGTATTCCAGTCTAATTGGATCCTTCAACAGCCTATGAATAAGCACTCCTGGAAACCTAATTTTCCATTCAACATATATTTTCATTGACTCTCTTAAAAAAGGAACAGGGTGTTTCTTTACCAGTGCCCCACAGCCAATATCTCATTTTATACGTACTGTACTTTACAAAATTTTATTCTTATTTTCCAAAAAAATTCATATTAAACAACTCGTTCTGTGATTTATTATGTTTACACCATTTGCCTGTTGCTGATCCGAGGGCACCTCAAGGGACATAAACTCACTCCCGTTCTGTCAATTACAAGTTTTCAGTTGATTTTCTGTTATAAATGGAAGTAATATGTCTCTCCTGGGCTTCCTCGGAGATCTAAGCCTTTGCCTTCCAATGCATTGTTTCCTTATTTGGTGACCATACATGGATAAGATATTGGAAATTACAGTTATTACTCAATTTTTATTTGTTTACTACATCTTGGTTGGCTTCTTCTCTTTATTTTGCATTATTTGATTATTATCTACTCTGCAGTCTACAAGCCACACCACACTCAGCATGCTCATGCTATTCTAGGTGCTTTATGCACCTACGTGTTCAATTAAAAGTTGCTTATAAAATTGCCTGTCATTTTTAAATCTAAATTTTTAGAAATTCAACAATTAAATCACCATGGCCTTTGATGTCTCCATGGCCATTTCCTACCATCTATGAGCCTTAAGGAAATGTATCCTCACTTCCTACGTAAGGAAAAAAATTAATGTCGCTAAAGGAACATAACGGGCTAAGCCCCACACATTTAGTACTTTTTAACTTGGTTCCAAGCTAGACCTTAAGCTCAGGCACATGCTTTTGAAAAGATTGCTTTTAATTATACTACCCATTTCCTCTACGGGAGGCTGCAACACATCAGTGGGAGACCACTGAATGGAACCAGGGCAACTTTATTTCTTGTAAGCAGAATTTAAGAGACAGCAGTAGTTGTGGAAATCCAAAACTATGAATGAATTCAAGAAGTCAGCAAAGCAAAAGTTTGGGGGGTAGGGAAGCATATAGACCTATGACCGAAAGGACATTTCATAAAGTTTATTTTATCCACTAAATGCACAAATTCTGAAGGTCATCTCTTGCACCTTTTGTTCCGGACCATCACTCCTACACACCTGCTTAATACCTATCTGCTAGCCCCATAATTCACACTTAAATGGGATTTTTAAAATACCCAGAAGTAAATGATGTGAACAATATTGTTCTGAAATAGATTTAAATATATGTTCAAAACCAACTGGATTTCAATTAGTGAAGTGGATGTTTCCATAAATAATCCTGAAAAGAAAAGAAAAAAACTTGATTTTGAGTGCATCAAGCTGACTGAACAATAGTTGGAGGTGTTATGTTTGATTTTTTAAAGAAAAGTTTCGTGTCAATCACTGATACCCAAATCTATACTATTTCAGACAGAGATACAATGGGAAACTGAAATATCCTGGTATTTTCTGTCTTCAGCTGGCACTCTGCCTAACCCGCAGGATGGTATGTGGCTCTTAAAAAACTGTTTGCAAGAAAGTAATCAGACAAAATTTAGCAATGACAGAAACTGCAATTAAAGACATGGAAATTTGTAACAACCAGCTATTTTGAATTATCTACCTTAGAGTTAAAAGTAATGGAAAAGTAACAGTGATTTCGAGAGGATAATGACAGATTCCATAATTAAGGAAGAAACCAATTAGTTCATCATCTGGCCCAGTTTCAGCTCAAACTGTGAAGAAATGACAGGCAAAGGAGAAAAAGCATCACTCAGGAAGGAGCGAGCTGGCACGGCCCGGCCCCGAAGCAACCGCGCCGTTTTGCGGGGCGCTCGCACACCGCGACGTCACTTCGTCAGCGCTGCCGAGGACAGCTCTGTACGGCTCTCCGCATGGGAACCCCCGGGAAAGCGCAAACAAACTATTTAAAAGTAGGAAATTAATCTGCAGGAGGCAGAGTGCATTAAACTCCCCGAGGATGCTCTTAACCTAGACGTAAACCGTCCTTAGTTCACTGCAGCTTAATCCTTAGAGGGTGACACTGCTGTGGGTTTAGGTCACTGTGCTTGTGGGTGCGAGTGCCCCCAGGGGCTGCAGTGCATTTTACCTTACGTGCCCTACCTGCAGAATTCTTATTCACTACTTCATTTATCTTACTTGGGCAAACCCAAGCTACTTTATTCCACTTAGTTCACCGCCTCGAGTAGCCTGTCCTTCCTTCAGCAAGCTAGCACAAGCAGCTGCAAGGCTACTCTTGGCGCCTGGACTTTGGCCAAAAAAAAAAAAAAA
>VZTL01026890.1:26236-36783 GCA_013400535.1 Scopus umbretta
ATTTTTTTTTTTTTTTGGCAAACATTAAAGGTCATTTTACAAATAAAAATCATCTGCACTGGAGGCGTAAGATAAGGTGTTTATGTACTCCAATAGGGGGATCCCCTAACATATACATAAACTGGGTATTATAAAAATCGGGTGCCAGTGTCAAAAAATAAATCATTTTGACAATGAAAAAACTCTTTAGAATTTCCTTGGAAATAAATTGTACGTCGTTTCAGGGTATATTCTTGAGCACATTAAATGCCCAGTAAATGAAAAACTGTCCCAAGTATGATCAGCTGGGAAAAAAAAAACAAAATTCAGACTGTGTATTTCCAAGGGGCATCCTGAACTGTTTGCATGTAAGTAGTTATACCACAAACAATGCAAAAGCCTTCAGCTGTTTACAAAAGCTGCAGTCACACTTCAGAGCACGGTCTGTCTATAAACTGTAGGTTGGAAGTTTACTTTTTGTTAATGTTTTCTATATAAAAATAATGACAATTACAAAACAAGCCTCTGTAATAGGGCTTGAAATGTGGCCACTGAGAGTAAGGCGAGACAATGGGTGTCTGGTTAAAATAGTTGCAACATCTTCCCAACTTGAGGAAAAAAGTTTGGAGATTTGTAAGTGCTTCAGAAATTCCCCCCAAACTCTTTAGGATAACTCTCTCCTTTTGGCTGAAGATATTTTTGTTTATACAAACTGTAAATTGCATGATGGGAATCTGACTACAAAAAGTGAAGAACATATCCTGAGAAACTCATTCCAGAGTATAATGGAAGCACTCTGATTTGAAACTAATGTATACCATTAATCGTTTTGGCATAAAAGGTGAATTATTTTGTAGATAAAATATAAAAGATCAATTTTCAGCATGCTGTGCAGGTAATTAGGCATGCAACTTCTGTGTATGGAATAACCCAAAACAATGAGAGCAGTGCGAGAGACCTATGTAAGATCTTGCAATTTCAATCTACACGTTTAATGAGAATATTGAAATGTTTCAGCTGAAATTGCAAGGTTCCTACTTCAGGCTAACACCTAATTTTCATTTTTAAATGGAATATGGTAAGAGTCCACTCGTTTTCTGATTTTGAAATGTGCTAGTGTGATGTAAAAAAAAGATGCAATTCTTTAAACAATGTTGCAGCATAAATTGAATTTTTCCCCACTGTCCCCCCCACCTACGCCGCGACCACAGACCGGCCCAGCAGTAATTGCACACACGAGTCTGCTACCTTTCCACCGCTGGCACAGGTGGCAAAGCTCGGGTGATGTAAAATAGCCCACGGAAGGTCTGTTTGGCTCTATACTTGACATTTTGTAGAGTTTTTCTAAGTCTTTCAAAGCAGCGTCAAAAGCAAAGCACGCTGTCGTAAAATGTAAACATTTCTAAGCTCATCCTTGGGAAACACAGATGTTCAAGACCGGCAGCGTTACTTCTTTATTAATACCACAGAAGAACTTGCGTTAAGTGCATTTCCAAGCAGCACATCCACTGAAAAAGCAGCTCGGCAATATGGCCTTGCCTGCTGTCTGTCTTTCTCCCCCCCCCTGCCGTCACACGTGGGGCTTGACCGTTAGGTAGTGCCAAGTTTCAAACCAAATGTGACCCTGTAACACAAAAGTGCCCCTTAACTGGCAGGTTAAATGTTCCTTGGTGCTCCGAAGAAAATCCAGATGCTAATGGGAAAGTCTAACAAAATGCTTTTCTACATTTGGGTTGCAGTGCTGAATAAAAACCCAATTTCGTTTCCCCTGTAGCTGTGCAGGATGATGGATTAGTTTCTCTTTATCACATTTCTGAACTAATTGTTTCAGACTAGCTGTGTCATTCAAACTGTATGGGGTCCGATCAAATTGTTCGTACCCTGGCAGTATGCAGAAAAGCAAGAAACTGCTTTAGGAAGCAATATTTAAATACATACCCATTAGCTATACCCATTTCAAATGACAAATTGTTCTTTTAATCACCTCCCTAGAACTTTACATTTAATTGCTCAGAGCATTTCGAACAACTCTGTTGTGTTTTTTCAATAGTTGAAAGTATTTTAAATTGCTTCCTGCCTATAATAATTTTCAGGATAAAAAGATGATAGTTTAGCTTATTGCTCAACTAAAACACATCTGATTTCTTCTGAATGTTAAATATTAGTGAGGCAAACTAAAGGAAACTAATGGAAATACCCCAGTGTAAATTTTCAAAGGAATGTACTAATGTTTATAGGTGGAAGCAGTAATTAGTAAGACATTTCATTTGGTAGTCTTGCACTCATTTAGGAGACGGTACTCGGTAAACCCTTGTGAAAAACAAAAATTACTTTCAGTACTCTTGTTAACAGTGTAATGATCAGCTGCGACTGTGTGCTGGGACTGCAGCCATCTCCCTCCTGCCTCTTCCTCATCAATTAACCTGTTTCTCAAGAAAAAACTCAAGTATTTCAGTAGAGAAGGTAATGAAGAGCTGGATGAGAAAAAACCCACAGTAACAGTGTAGGGATAAAAATAATCTGGGTAGAGGGCCAAACCCAGTTATTTTCAACCTTTTTTCCCCAGGGCATACCTGGGATACCCGGGACTAGCTAAGTGAAAAGGCTTGACTTGAACTTTTTTCTTGCAATTCGGTTCTTCCTAATCTACTCTTTCTTTCCACCTCCCCCTTCTTCCAGCAAATACCCCACCACTGAGAGGAACAGTCTCCCATTACAACACTTTTATCCCATATTGCTGCCTCTTTCAGTTTATTCAGGTGCAGGAAAGAGGGCTAGGTATCAGCAATGAAGCGCGTACCCTACAGTCTTTTGAGGTATTCTGGAGTGCCCACATACATTTTGCTGATGAAACTTAGGCAGTATTAGTCCCACCAGAGTCTGCTCTACTCTTCACTCTCTCGCACAACAGCTCAAGTTATATATGCTACTACTATATGTACTAAAATCTTAGTGAATCTGGTAGTGGAACCCAAATGTACTGCAGCCAGCAGGAGCTGGTCTGATCTTATGCAAAACTCCTCCTTGGGCTTTAGGTGAAATTGTAGCCCTCGCTGGACAGACTACAGCTTCTGACGTGCTCCCTGCCCGCAACTTAAGAAACAAATAATCTAGCTTTAAAATACTGAGGTTTAACAGTATCGTTTTGCTTTCTGATTTGTATACTTGGGAATGCTACTTCAGAAAAATATAAATGTATATAATGAAGGATTGAAGGCTAGAGTCTTTCCCTAAAAACAAAATGATAAAAAGCTACAATATTCCCATAATCATTGCAATGGGTATTCAACATGTAGTGCAAAATTTACGAAAGCTAATATTACTGATCATAGGTGTTTCCAGGCTTTCTGCTCTACTGACTACCTGGCTACGAAGCTATCCTTCATGACACAGATACCTCTCTGAAATTAAGACTTACAAAAGCAATAGAAGACCAAGTATCTGACAAATAAAGTAGAAATACTAATACATTCATATGTTCAGTGTCATTGATGTGCATAATGAAATGGAGTTAAAGTGTTCTGTAAGAATCTGGAATGATACCTTGCTTCTCCAGTTTACCCCTTCCCAAACTGGAACCATGTCGCCTTTTGCCGCAAGGCTAGCTATACACCTCCATGCCAGCTTAAAAACAAGTAAAGTAGCTGCAGACGTTGCACAGATCCATAAATAAGAATATACTAATTTTAGTCTGGTTTACTTCAGCCTGGAACAATAGGTTTATCAAAAGAAAAGTGCTTTAGGACTGCATTTGATAAAGTGCAGAATAGAGAGAGCATCTCTGTAGCATTGGTTTGTTACTGGTGGTGAAAATAATGCTCTGACAGATAGAAATCTTTGTAAAATCCAGCTGTGAGCATGTATTGTTGTCCTTCATATGGACAAATATAAGCGTCTCTCGGGTACCATTTGATTTCAAACTGTCAGCTGAAATTTGTGCAGATGACGATGATGACACCAGCAGGACTATTGCAAAATATATTTTTAAATAAAAATACCATTTCTCCTTGGCAGATTGAGAACAGCTCAAGAACACTACAGAACCATTTTTAAGGCCATTGCTTTTACAATATTCAACATACTATTCTCCTTAGAATGCATTTTTGTGCAAAAAAACTCATAAAGTGCCTACTGCAAGTATGATTTATTGTTCATGCCCAGATGGATGTCATCGACAATCTGCAACAAAAGCAAAAAGTAGAGGTACAAAACCAGTATGCTTTCCACCTCCTGGAAACACACTGATGGGCAGCAGAAAAGAAAACATATCCTGGAGTCCTATCAGTTTGGTTTCACTTTGTTTTAAGGGCATGAAATGTTTTCAAAGCCAAATAAGTAAAACCAATTCAATTCACGGTTCCCTGAAAAATAGCATGTTGATATTCAAGAACTGTGGAAAAGAAATAATCAAAGCATCAAAATATTTCTGGCATTTGAGATACTTTCCATGCCATGCTATTCATGAAGCACAGTCTTGCTGGAACTTGCAGGTCTCCAAATGGCAATACAAGAGACATGAGCAAAAATTTGCAATTCTAAATACTAATTTGCAACAGACATGACATTATTCACTGAAGTATTTGTCATACCAAGCAGTGAGCAATAAAAATGGGATCTATTTTTCCATGATCTAATATCAGTTCAAACCAGCATGTCACAACTTTAAAATAATAAGCTATAAGCTACACTGATCCCTGTCCTTCAACAACGGTCTAATTTATTGATTAAGTCTACACTTCTCAGGGCGTGAAAGTAAGAGGGAGGACATATTCTTGCTGCTTTATATATGTGAAAATATCCTTGCCATATTGCACGAAATAGGAACACATATCACATGAGGCTAATCATGAATATAAGACAAGTAGAATTTCCTTGCAATTTCCATGCAACAGCTTGCCAGCTCCACAATATTCTTGCCATTTACTGAAGTTCTTGTGGGTTATGTTACTATGTGGAATATGACCAAGATCCAACAACAGAAAACTAATGCCTAGTTTTTCCAGCCAAGCCTGAATTCCTTGAAAGGTCTGAATAACCATCAAGCAAATCTTCACTTCTACCATTAAAAATTGTCTTTTTCTCAGTGTAAAGCAACCCTGAAACTACCCAGAGACAACATAAAAGGACTATGTCTCATTGCTTTCTCCTCCCCTGAAGAACAGAATATACCTCATAAATTAGTAACATTTCCTGAAATCCAAAATCAATGTCAGATTAGTTAAAACTGACTGCACTAAACGAATATAAATCACAATATCTAGCAAACAGAAATGGTATCCTAAGAAAAAGCTGCAGGATAATCAGGATACGCATACAGTAGTAACAGTAGGTAAAACCCTACAGGAGCTTGTGGATTTGCTTTACTCAGGGCTTTGTTGCTCCTTAGATACCGATTTTGGAACAAAATCAATAGCAGAGAAAAATAATTTTTAGATCTCCATATGTCTAGCCTTTTCCATTCTTGGCAGAAAGGAAAAAAATTAGCATTGCATGAATGTTTTTTAACTGGCTGCATGTTAAGTGTGTCCACTATTAAGTTTTGTATGTTGAGATGTTTGTTACATTGACAGTCTTTTAAAACCATCAAAGATGTAACAGTAACAAGTCAAAATAGCGGTAGAGAGTTCAGTAGAACTTAATGATTATAACAACTGAAAAAGACAGCAGGAGATGCACATAAATCAATTTCGGATGTCATTTTATCTTTCCAGTACGTGGGGAAGATGATTTACTAGTTCCTTACAACAGAATTAAAATTATACACAGAAGTATGGTCATGCAGAACACTGACAGATGACCATCTTCATTATCCAAAAATCACTGCGCAATTATAATAGAACTTACATTATCTAACATAAAAAACAGTTGAATTAGTAAAATATCTGGGGGAAGGTCTTTGCACACAAAGCTAGTCATTCACTGAATCTCCTGTTCAGTAAATCTCAAACAAGACTGCTAAAAAAGGGAATACCAAAGAGGGAAAATGCACTAACTCTTTAAAAAAAAAAAAAAAAAAATCGGACTGGTTTGCGATACAGCTCACGTTTAATGACAGAAATATAAAGCTGATCTGTGCACCCTCAACTGGAAATACCGAGCACCATCTTCCCAACAGCCATCACAGGAACAAAGCTAAAAATACAAGCTCAGCATATGAGCCAACGTGCACGAAGGTAAGCAGAGTTTCATTGTTAGTTTTAATGGTAGATGCCATACCCTGATGGAACTGGAACGGCAAAGTTCAGAAGGACAAAAGTACCATTAACTATGTGAATAAAACACTCCCCATCAAAAGGGGATATTCGTATTACTTGTGTAAATATCTGTGGCTAAGATAAGCAAAGAGAAAAATATGCCAAATTGTAAAAGGGAAGCAATTTCCTTTTTCCACACTATAAACTGGCATTTCTTTTGGGATGAGCATTGGTTTCTTTTGTAACTGGAATGCTGTATGTAGAGGAATAATCACAATTTAATCAAGTCTCTTCTTGAAGGCCCCTTACAGAGAATGCAAGAAATAAGTGCAAATCCCCATCAAGCTAGCAAGAACTTAGAAACTGTACAACATCACAGAACACAAAAGAACAATATTTCAAGGGCTAAAGGGGAAGAGAAAACAAGGTATTTGAGAAGCTTTTTAGAATTAGTGTTGTCTGGAGTTATTTGATAGCTCAGTGCAATAAATGCAGAACCAAAGGTGGGGCGAGGGGAAATCAGATCACCGATCTGGAAAGGGCTGAACAGCCCTTGAAGCCCTCAGGCCAGGTCAGCTGTTCCTAAACCATCCCTGCTATTCCGAAGAAACTACTTCTGCTTAATGGATGGATATTTTATCTAAGACTTACTGATCTGCATCCTACCGTGCCAGATCTAGAGGCACTGTATGCTTGATGTCACCATGCTACAGGTTTATTTTAGTGAAGAAAGAAAAGGAAGCATTTTTTGCATCTTGCTCTATGTCTCCTGAAAACTTGAATGGTTAATCCTCCAACTCTCAGGCAAATCCAAGGATTTTAAATAATTCTGGTACCAATTCTCAATTCTATCTGACAATTCAGGGAGCCCTCAGCTCTCTTTTGCATGAATAACACAATTAGTGTGGGGGGTGTCAATCATATCCCATCTGCTGACTGCAGAAGAAATTCTCACCTCTTCCACGTGTTGATTTGAACCACCGTTCTTAGCATTACGAGCATGTTTTGTATTACCTCCTGGTTACCACCTCAGACTTAAACATTGCAGACTCAGTGCAGAGCTGTAGTCAGTTTGGCGACCACCTCTGGCTGTATACCCATGCATAGGATGCAGGTATAAGAATGGCTAGGGTAATTCAGGCTTTGGACTGCATATAGAAGCAAAATTTAATCATTCTAATTCTTATAGATAGTTGGGAGAATGACCTATTTTCTCAGCAGCTGAAGAGACAAAGCTGTTGTAAGGCTATAAAGATGATTTAAGAGTATGCATCAGTTTAGAGAGAGAAAAATTCTGCAAGCTCAGACAGTTGTAAAATTGCCACTTTATGGCTGTGTCTGCTTGGACTCTGCCAAATTTAAGAGGCCACGATACCTATATTATTGTATTCAATGTTTAGCTTTTGTTATCTTGTCTTTGCAATCAAATCTGATGTTTAACATCACAGCCCTTCAAGAATGAGACTCCATATCAATTAAAAACAAATAAAACCAGTTACTTTCAAATATTACTTCAGGCTCAATAGCAATCAGGCAAAGAATGAAGATGCAGAATGAATGATAAAATGTACTTGCAACTTTTGGTCCACCAAGAATCCATATATCCAGTTTTCCTGCCCCCCTCGAGACAGCAGTGTTTTAAATTATAACAGCATCATTACATTACACTATCAAGTGCCTTGATTGCAAGAAAACAGGCAGATACTAGCATAATTAAAGACAACAATCTACTCTGCAATTGTCTAGTCATAGAGAAAACCAGATTCATCGAGGCTCGACAATTGTGAAATTGGGCAGAATTTAACTCCAGAAGATACTCAATTAATTACTAGAAATACCATAAAAATCAGACATGTTAAGTGCACAGAAATTACTAGGAGCTAGAAAGGCATTTCAAGACAAAAGCAAATCCCCATAAGTACTTCCCTCCCCTTCTTCTGGTTTTGTTTTCTCTCTCCCTCTCTCTATTTACTTCAGGAACCAGGTTTCATTCTTGCTCTCTCTGAAGGATCTCTCTTCTGCCTTTCCAGGGAGATATTCCACTTTTCAGTCCGTCAGCTCTGGTTTAGGCACACAGCCTGGAAGGTCCCTTACCTCCCGCCCGGGGGGGTGGTCCGCAGAGCAGCACGACTCCCTGCCCCTCTCGAACCGACACCGCGCTTCTCATTTTCGTCCTGGAGTTTTCAAGATCTGTTTTTGAAAGAAAAGTGAGCCGGATATTAGGAAACAGCAAAGACTAAAGATACAGGAGATTCAAGCTCTCAAATCCTGATACACATCTCTTGGTATGCAACGAAGTTCAGCGATTTCAGTGGATCAGTTGCAATGGAAATGGCTGTTCTACACGAGGGAGGATGACAGAATTAGGACTGAAGCAAACTAATTTACAAGAACATAATTAAACAGATCCTATGGCTAATTTTGTTCTTATACTAGGCTTACACTACCCTAATTTTGATAACCAAAGAGGAGTCATAAGCGTAACTTAAAAATAGGTCCTTAAGCCACTGTTTCTTCCGAAATGAAGGCTCTGATGAAAATAGCATCAAGATCCTACTGAGCTCCTCTAACCAACCGTAAAATAATGCTAATAACACAGCTATTCCGAAAACAAGATATATATCTTTTCAAACAGAAAAGAAACCGCTCAACCAACTCCCTGCAGCAGAATCCCTTTTAACAGGGCTAAGCTCTGGCGAGGGCAAGCGCTTTGCACCTCGGCGTGTCGACCCGGCACTCTGCCTGGCTTCAGGTCTTCTGTGATCATTTTAAGCTGCATAAGAGGGGAAACAAATGCTACGGAGTACACCTAAATGCAAAGTTGCGGAGCAGCAGTATTTTATCACAAATTTATCTTCATTTCCCTCTAACTGCGGTGACTCAAGATCCAAGAAAGTATGGCCTCATATCCTTGAATTAAGCTAGATAGAACATTTGATACCAACTAAGTTTGTGGTTCTGCACATTTTTGCATTAATAAACCATCTATTGTTCCATAATAAAACCAAACAGACAACAATTAAAAAAAAAGTTTGTTAATAACCTTATAAAGGATACTAACACACACAGCCTTTAAAATAAGGTTGTCTTTATAACCAAGCATAATAGCAGTGAGTTGACCAACAGCAGCTATTTCCCAAAATATAATATTTTTTAATATTGAAAAGCAACAGCTGTTACAGTCAGAACACTGAACAAGACTGATTAGAATTTCAATGCTTCATTTAAAAAAAAAGAAAAAAACCAAACATTTACTGCCACAATAAGATACTGTTCTATTATTCTTTGTTGCTGCACATAAAGCTCAGAGGAAGGTTCTTAGAAGGGCTATTTTCAGCTTTCCAACCGAATTTCTGTGCAGATACATGCCCGGGTCTACATTTTCACTCACACAGTAAGTTTGGGTCTTTCAGCTGGTACTTCAGAGAGGAGGAGACACATGATTCTACACTAGAATGAATATAGCTATATAATTTGGATTTTGAAACTTACGGGGGGAAAAAAAAAAGGTACTTTATATATAAAGTTAATTTAGAGCAAATTTTGCCCTCTTACATCACACCCCCCGTGAGCCATAAATCTTACGTAATACCTATCACTTCTGTAATTAAGATGAACTGGTTTATCACTGCTTTCTAAGCACGTACATCCATTTATTGCAAACGCAGTCCTTCAGAAAGTCAGTTGTCTTTGAGCCGTCCGACACACCGCACGAGCAGGACGGGATCGGGCTGGCAGCACCTTGGGAAGGGACGTGACCCACAGGAGACGCCGAGGCAGGCAGAAAGGCACGTCCTCGTTATCCTGCAGGTCCCCAGCAGGGACCCACCGCAGCGCTGCAGTTTGATCTGTTGCAATTTTGTACTGCAGGAGTTATTAATCACTGATTGCAGATGAAGACTGCTGTCACAGGGGAATGGTTTTTTGGGAAACAAGAAGCAATGCAGAACCCATCAGAAAATGAAGAATATGAGCCATACTACAATAAAAGAATAATTTTTCACTAATTAGCAGGAAGCTCTCCATCCTATCTTCTAGAGTGGTTTAAGTACCAGACTAATCACACAGCTGCAGAAATATCATCACTTAATTCATTTATATACTCACATGTTCTCCTTACACATTGTCTGGCACCACTTCGAAAATAATTCAAAATCACCATGCAAAATACTAAGAGAGTTCTCCATTAGCATTACACAATGAAGTCCAAACCTCTAACCTTGGAAAATACTCTCTGCTCACATACAAGGTTCTGGTCTGATTTTCAGGCATCTCTGTAACGTATTCAGAGTATTAAAGGTCAAAGTCAGTCATGTTCAGTAGGATAGCAGGAATTTTTGTGGTGGTTTTTTGGGGGGTTTTGGTTTTTTTTTT
>VZTL01026890.1:37626-49047 GCA_013400535.1 Scopus umbretta
TTTTTGTTTGTTTGGGGTTTTTTTGTTTGGTTGGCTTTTTGTCATTCTGTTTTGTTTTGTTTTAAAGTAATGCACAGTACACATTCACTGCCTGGAGAGGAACAGGATTCAGTAGGTTTCCAACTCCAAGTCCAGTGACACCCAAGCAGCTTATTACACTTACATCAATTGATCTTTATTGTCAACACATGTTTATTAGCAATTCTAGCACGTTTAGATAATTGCAGAACAAGGGTCCATGCTCTAAAAACATAATTGTCCCTTAAGAGCCACAAAAATATTTATTCTATTACTTCATTAGACTCATTCAAAGCAGCAGAACTTCTTACATACACTTTATGTATAATTCTGTACTGGTGGGATGTTCAAGTACCTAAATGAGTCAGACAACCAAGTCTTAACTGTTTTCTTGAGTAGGTAATTCTGAAGTGGGGACTTTGTTCGATGTCAGCACATAATGAAGTACTAATTCACAACCCGCTCGCCCTGGTAAAAGTCGCATTATTAAAAAGAAATGAAACACCAGTCTCTCAGCTCTTAAGAAAAAAAAAAAAAATAACAGCCTCAGCGTGTTGTAATAGCTATGTTGGTAATGACAACTTCTGGAGAAAACAGAGTAAGACAGATCTGTCTCTTTAAAAAAAGGAAAAAAAAAAAAAACAACAACAAACACCACCCACAAAAAAAGCCTCTTCACCACCGCCTAAACTGCCTACGTGCATAAGCAAACCTTCTTCCCCACCACTCTGTAACCCAAAACTGGCTATACCAAGGCATTTCCATGACCATGTATTTTATACTTCTTTAGACAGATACCAGAAACCAAGTGCATAGTTTCAAGTTTCTTAAAAGTACTTGTATCTGCTCAACAGAATAGTTGTTTACACGGCCTGTTAACCGCAACGCACTGCCTGCAGACATACAGCGCTTGGAAAAAGCACAGAAGAGCTGCAGATGGAGCAAGCGAGACTTTCTGCTGCCTTCCCTGGGCTTCGGATCAATCCTGGGAGAATCATGCTGGGATGGGAGTGAGGGATGAGACCAAAAATTATCTCGTAATCATCAACTACTGTTGGAGGTAGAAAGGAGAGAGGAGAATAATGTTAACAGCGCAAAAGTGAACATTACTCAAAGCACGCAAAGAATCGGGGTGATTTGTCACTCCAGAAGAGATTCACCGGCTACTGGGGAACCATCTCGACGGTTTCATTTTTGTCAGGCTGGTGTTACAGGGAAATTACTTCATTTCACACCATCCTCTACAAAATCTCTTAATGCTGTGACACACGGCTGAACTTTATTTTGCAGCATGACATTTATCTGTACGAAGGTAACTGTACAGCGGGTTACACACACACACACGCACACCCCAGAGTATTTTTAAAACCCCATTTTGATAGGAGAGGAGCAGCTCCGGTGCGGTTGGCGTACGCCTGCAGCCCAGGCCGGCAGCACTGCTCTTCTGGCTCCTCTGGCTTGAGAGCCAGCCCCGCCGCGTGGCACGCAACTCAGCCCCGCTGCCCACAGCCACCCGTGTCCTGGCTATTTCATGCCCTAAAGGCTCCAGGACAGGGTCAGCAGAAACAACCTCCCACCTTCAAGGCACTTTTTATTCACAACCCCAAGCGCTACTTAGACGATGTTGGTTTTTAGTTTGAAATACTGCTCCCGTCTCTGCTCACGTTACACTGGTCTCATTCAGCAAAGCCCATCCGAGTCTGTAGCTCTCATCCATAGAAATATTGCTAATAAAATGCAGGAAACTTCTACGGAGAGGAAGCAGGTGAGGGAGGAGACGCTGCAGGTTGTTTCCATTGCAGGAAAAGCAGAATATCTAACGAGCCAGTCGTGCAGGGACTAACCGGCTGCCGCAGCCAGTTGTGGTGAACAGCACCAACCAACAGCATCAAAAACAAACTTACAAAACTCTCAAACTCTTCACCTCCCCTTAAATCACCTGGGGGTGCAGCAAAAAAAAAAATGAAACAGGAAAGACTTAAAAACACTCTTACACCAAGTAAATGAGAATCATTTAAAAGTCATACTACAAAGTCCGTGTTATATAAACACAAATAAGAAAAGCTGAAAAGAAATGGGTGGGGATGCATCAGAGCGCAGTGAACATGAGACGCCAGCGTGGAAAAAGGTGGAAGAGTCTGCAGTAATGAGGGGGAGAGAGGGACAGAAAGAGACGAGATGCTTTTGTGGGCTGTGTGGAACAGAAGGAAGAGACCAGAGACAGCAGAATGAAAAAAGCAGTAGAGGAACATTCACAGCATAAAAGTTGAGTCAACATCTGACGAGCAGGGATTTTTCTTCTTTTTTTTTTTTTTTTTTTTTGAAACATGCTTTGCATTGGCAAAAATGCACCAAGAGAACTGGGGAAAAATTGCATTGTAAGGGAGATGTGCGTTTTGAAGGAAAGACATTCCCCAATAAATATTTAAAAAATGTGCCTTCCATAAATTCATATTCTCTGGGAATTACCACTGAACTCAAGGCAAACACAGCACTGAACAAAGCAATCCAAGTAATTTATGAAATATCTCAGGAGGGAGGGATGTTTGCTCAAGGCAATTATCCCACAGCCAAGTTCTCAGATGCAACACAGATTTTGTCCCCCTAAAGCTTTACTAAAAGAAACCCTAAGAACACCTTGACGGTCTAAAAAGCACCTCCATCACTAACCACTCGTGACCACAGAGCAGGCTTAGTGGTGAAGAACACCAGGCCATTCAGGTTTTAATGAACAGATAGCTAAATGCTTCCCCAGATCCAGGTCTAGTTACCTGAAGGTTTGTTTCTTTATGAAATCTGTGGCAGTGTTTCAAAGAAGACTTTCCTCAATAAATAAAGCAATAAAATCCATCCTACAACAGTTCATTTTTGAAGCACTGGGAACATGCTGATGATGACAGGATTTTTTTTTTCCCGCCGCTGACTTCTCTCCTTTATCTTTCCAGAGACAGCCACCTTCCTTAAAGAAATGAAAGGATTCTCCCACAAATATTACAGAATGTGGCTGGGTTGTCACCAGAACGTATTGCTAAGACACGGGTAACCAAAATCTGTCGTCTTTCCCATCTCGCTTGGTATGGAGCACCTGGCAAAAAGCCCCACTGCTTTGATTAGGGCCATGTGGACTGTAACAGATGTAATGATGACAAATAACAGATATAGCAGATGAGTAAGTGTCCTATCAACAGATGTCTTACCACAGCTTCTGCTTCACACGTAAAAACACACTAACTTGTTAGTCAGCATAAAAATCCAGTATTCACAGACCTTCAAAATATTTGCAGTTCTCATCAAAATATGTGCCTTACCTGGGTTAATCAAAATAATACAAAATGCACGAGTTTATACAGAGCTGCAAACATAATAAGGAATGCTATTAACTCCACAGCTAATTAAAAACACAGCCCCTGGAGGAAACTGTACTGTCCTTATGGAGCTGCTCCAGCTCCCCAGAGTGAGCTACCAGCTTTCACAGCCTGTGGACCACCTCTTTGAGGACCAGGCCCTCCAAAGCTCTGCCACCTGAGACTGTGTTTCTTGCTGTGTTTAAAACTCTGAAATAGGGTTACCCGTTTACGTCTGTTCCTCTCCCACCAGCTTTGCAGCCAGCAGGCACGTGCGATGAAACAAGCCATCTTCCCATCCACGAGCTACAATACTAATTGGCCTGGAAGAAGAGAACAAACCTTAACCCATGACCGCCCCTGCCAAAATTACCCATGCCATTTTCTTTTCCAGAATCAGCTGGGTTTTATCTCAAGCTCCAGCTCCTCTTTGGTATTTTTAACCTGACATGCTGGGGATGCTGAAGAGCTAACACTAATGCATTTTTTTTGTTTTGTTTTTGTTTTAATAATTCTCTAGTATACTGTTTCTCAACCTGAAAACAGATGGGTTTGTCAGGTGCATTACACCTCAACTCTTTAGTTTAAGAAAACAAGTACAAGGCAACTTAGAGAAGGTGACTATTTCTACTAAGTGATTTCAGTAACCTACCTGAAGTAAGCTGTACAGGGGACAGAGTGCAAGCACAGAAATTAATACTGTGTCAAGAACAATATTTACAGAGGAATTCAGGGGAAATTAAAACTTTCCATTTTATTGTCAGTTACTGGTAGATGAAAAATGCAAAGGTAGAAATAAACCAGAGGAATACATTTTCATGGTAGCACATTTGCCTGGTTCACGTAGAGGAAGAACAGTTGTTTTGCTGTATGATCTATTCACGTAACAATTTTAAGAAAGAGGTAAGTGAATTTTCACATCTGACAAATAAGATAACTCAGACTTCGTACCCTGAATGTAGCATATGGTACCGACATTAATTGCCTGTGTGATGTTCAAATCTAACACTTCTGAAACAGGGATATAATACACTCTTCCTTGGGTGCTCCACTACAACTGCAGCAGTATCTAGCGGAGCACAAAGATGTTGCCACAGCATAAAACAGATTCTGGAAAACTGCTGCAAACATTCATGACTACAAATCTCTTAGGTTACTAGCTAGGATTAGACTACATTAACAGGCTCAGGAGGACAGGATAGATAAGAAAAAATGATCTATTTCTATCCAGGCACTGTACAGCAACACTAAAGTTATAGCTTAATGGATGTTCAGGAGCACATCAAAGCAAACCAGAATATATTTTGCTCATTTCCTTTACAGTAGCTAAAAGTGGCTAAAGCAGATGGTCTGTAGTTGCTTTCTTACAGACTTTAGGGAACAGGGATGCACTGAAACGCATTTCTTGCCATGATGTCATTTGCAGCTGACAAGCAAGACTGGTATTTTCTACTGCAGATAAGGCAGAAAAAATAAAAGAAAAAGCACATAATTTTAATGCTGACAGTGGAGATGTTTAAAACAATAAAATATTGCCAGGTTCCCATAAAAACACAAAAATGAAAAAATTTAACTTGATCTCTAGGAGACAGGACATTGCGCAGTCCAAGTGGCAGAAGAATTTCTTGAATACTGAAGATGAAACCCACATGATGAAAAGTTTTCCATGAAGCTGTATCTCTAACCTGTGCACAAGTTCTTAAAAGAATTATTTAATCAAAAGCTAAAAAACACTGCATAATCTAATTCAGTAGTCTTGTGCAAACACATTACTCTGTAGTCCCTAATAAAATTAAAAGAACATACTGAGGTTGCAAACTCAATTATTTGGAGTTAGGGAATGCGAGAATTAAGGTTGCCTAAGATCACAAATATTGGCCAAGAAAAAAATCTGAAACAGTAAGATTTCAGCACCAAGGACTTGGGATGGAAGCATGTGTTGGCCCGTTGGCTGGGGACACACTGCAGCTGGGAAAGACGCTGTGGGACAGTTGCTACCAGGAGAGATGCCACCAGGATGGTTATGAGCACAGGCCCCATGAAGCAGCCACCCAGACCAAAAACCCCAGCTCCAGAGAGCCCCAGTCCCAATGCCATGGTCTCTCATGGGGTCTGGGATGCTTTAGCTTGAGATGCAGTTTCTACATGTTTCTGTCATTCCTCACACACCTTTGTGCTTGTCTCCCCTTCTCCTCCGCAGCTTCCCCTTCAGTCCTTGCTTCCCCACCAGCTCCAGCCTCCTCAACTCTTACCAACACTCAGGTGCAGCACATACCTCAACTTTTCTTAAAATCCCAGTCTCCTAAAACTCATTCTGCCAATCCCTTACCCCTTAATTATGACCACGATATTCACTACAATCAATTGAGTTCCTTTATCTCCTCCCTTTTCTTTTAATCCAGAGGGATTTCATAGTTTTTGCTGCCAGGGTCTCAACTGAAGACAGACCATCTCATCTCCACAGCAGTGCCAGACTCCATTAGGTGAGCGTTACAGAGAAGCAGCAACGAAGAGCAAGCACGGGGAGCAATCAAGAGTAGGGCATACCCTTGGTAAGTCTTCACATGTAGGGGAAGACCTAGAAAGGGATTTTCTTGTCTATACCTATGCTACAGGGAGAAGAGATGCTGCACTGAAGCTGGGAAGCTTAAAGGAGCAGAATTTGATGAAGGCATTTCTTAAATAGCAAAGACAAAGACTAAGAGTCAATTCAACCAAAACAGCCTAACAGCCATCTCAAGGCCATCTGGTCTCATTTTGGAGCTCCTCAGCATGGGGAGTTGATGATTCGTACCAGAATTTCTTACCCCTCCTTTCCCAAAGCGCTGCTCAGTATATTTAACTAGTATTCGAGAATCTGAATGTTCAGTGGAAGGTGTCAAATTATTTTGCACCTACAGCAAAGCTGCAGCAGGGACCGAGTGCATGGCAGCTCTTGCTGAGCACTGACTTCACGCTCCTGGTAGGACATTTAAGGAAACCTGCTGAGCAGAGATCCTTGCAGTTGATCCAACACGCACAGCGAGACGCGCTGCAGCAGTTCTACTCATCCACGCTAAAATATGTTTTCACTGTAAGCAACTTCCTTACATTCGTACCCTCCCATCAACAGACTCGCAGCAGTCAATAAAAGAAATCGTTAGAGCGGAGTGAAGGCACACCAGAGGAGTAAACACCACCGTGACCTGCAAGGCTGGTGCTGGCTTTGCAGCAGCTCTCAGCAGCACGCTGCCTGCTCGCCTGCCTATCGCGTTTTCATGGGAGTTTCTCCTGGTATCATCATTTCTTAGGTAGGACAAACCCAGAGGCTGAAGCCAGATGATCAAGTTAGAATTGAAACTGCTGAAAGTACAGAAGCAACGGTAAGTTACTGCATACTGGATAAGGGTTTAATACAAGGGTTACCTAGTAAAATTGTACTGCGATACTCAGGAGATCAAAACAGATCATCTAAGAGTTCCGTCTGATCTTTCATCTTAGAAAGACATGAATAACCCATGGCATAGCTTGTTTTCTCAAATCTAAAGTACTGTAAACGCTACCTTTTATCCTACCAAAGAACTGCTCTGTTCCTACCAGCCACACAGACACATGCTGCTCAGCCTGACCAGAACTATAGGCAAAGTCTACCCACTGCAATTAAGCCAAAATTTCATTTGCTCTGTCACACACCTACTTCTGCCCCTCATATCCTCTGTGAAATCAGAATGGCCTTTTCAGTACATGCGCCAGAGCTTCAGTCTTGTTACAAAACCTCTCTTCCAATATTAATCATCGCTCTGACCCAGATACAATAGAGACATTTAAAAACCAAGCAGTATAATCCCCGTGCAGCTAACAAACCCCATGTTTTGGTTTATAAAAGCAGGAAAAATAATCGTTACGCAATTAAACAGAGGGGCAAATAGATGATAAAATTGCATTTCGTCTTGCTCAGAACGAATTGATATCTGATACTGCATTGTCTGGAGGAAGGAGACCCTTGCACACATGACTTGGAATAAATTAAATTCATTACACAAAGCAATGATTTGTGATAAGAACTCACCCTGCTTGGACCTACTTAGAGACCTTATACAGTGACAAATCAATGCAATTCAGGGTGTGTGGCAGACAAGTACCACAGTGTGCCTAAGTGTCTTGCTTCCCACTGAAAACAGCTGCAACGCATAGCAGCCCTTTTCCAGCCTCTAGACTCGCTCCTCTTCTCACAGACACCAGGATGCAAGAAATCGATTTTACCCTTGCCATGGAGTCAGAAAGTATGGTTAGGTCCCACAGTTTAGACACAAGGATCAGAATCTCTACAGACAATTTTTTTTCAGTAAAGAAGGGTTTACTGAGAGGCAAAAAGGCTTCTAAAAGAAACAAGTAATTCTGCTGAATCCCCATCAGAAAAGCTAGGAGAAAGAAAAAATATAGCATGGATAAGACAGAACTAGCTTAGAGAGAGACTATAGTTACTTTTAAATGGAAGTGGACAAGAGAATTACACAAACATGAAAAGGGAAATAAGAGTATCGTATCTTAAGAGGTGAAGTTATGAAACACTATGGAGAAAAATGCTAGATTTTGTTAACCAAAGCAGTCGAACATTCAAAAAAAATTCTTCTGAAAAGAATACGAAATGAAACAAGAAAGAGTTATTTAAGAAATCACAGGTTCAAAAAAATAGCTGAATGCAAAGGACTGTAAACAATTGATAAGGAAGTGAAAAACACAACTGTTAATATCAGATTATTGATAATCAAAAGCATCATATCATACACTTCTCTGGTACTCCAGGAGCGAGTGATGAAGCCTTATTAGCAAATTGTGAACAAGCGTTCAGAATTGAGATGAGAAGCTGTGGCAATGCAGAACCAGTCTCTAAACCAAGAAACCCAATAAATCGCTGACTCATTTGATTGTTTCACTTCATTACTGGGTAAAACAGCAGTACATCCAGTAGAAGCAATCAATATAAAAGCACTAGGAAAACACAAATTATTAGATGTTACAAGGACGATAGTTCCTCAAGAGAAACTGGACTCAACAACGTGGTAGCTGCCTTCTTACACACCAGGGTTTCAAACAGATGTCCCCAGACACCAGTTTCAGCCCATCATCTACACTCTCATTCTCTCCATCAGCTCTGCAAGATCACAAGGTTATCCATACTGCCAAGTACCAAAATAATGCAAACATTACGGTGAAGTTGAGGGTGGGTGTGGGTGTGTTTCTTTTTTGAAATGGTACCACTTGTAAATGACAAATGCCTATGGACGAAACACTAATTAAACGTAAGTCTTAAGATATTCCCATACATCATTAACATTTAAATGGGGTTTAGCTGGTTTTGGGTAAAGAGGTTTTGACTTGCTTATCTCCATGGTAAGGAGTATTACAAAAAATTCCATATAACCTTTTAGTAAAAAGGTTCAAAAATAAAAGTTCTAACGAAACAAATTATGGCATTTGAAATTCAAGTGGTAAAAAGGCCTTCCGCTTAACTGGTGAGTTCATCTTTCCAGTTTGCTCCATCCTGCAAAAGCTAGTGCAAACAGATTATCCATAGCACTTTCTTCTTTGCTCTTCTTGCAGCAAGAGAGCGAAAAAAGAAAATGCAGGGATCATTTGAGCACATTAACCTCCCTGGAAAAGAGGGGAACAAGAGAAGATCTTCAGAGAATTGCATTCTGTCTGCCTCCGCAGTAATGGCATTACACTTGAATGAAAGCAAAATTATGTGGAAGACTGTTAGTTTACTGAAGGGTCAGAGAGATGACAGCTGTGGCAGGCAGCGGTAAACCTTTAATATGCCATGATGTACCAATGTGCACATCCTTCAGTGGACAAGTAAGTGTGGCTGAGCAAGGGATTACACCTGAGCAAGCAACTGCATAGATTAATAAATTCAGCATCAGGTCATTCAACAACAGAAGCTGCAGGAGCGGAGAAAAAGAACTGCCCCAAAATACCTATCTGTTCTTCTGCTGCTCCGTTTATAAAAACAAATACAATCCCAGTGCTACTGGAAAGAGTTTAATAGATTGAGACATGTACATAAGGAGAAAACCCTCAAAACACAGTAAGACCGCAAATCGTTTCATTGGTATCTAAGCAAAATCGTTAAGTGACAGACGCGCTATGTGCGGATTGATCTCCAGCCTCAGCCAAATTGCTCCATGTAGGGTGATGTAATCCTCAAAAGTGTATCGTTAACTACAATTTAATAAAAAGCCATGGGCTGAAAAAAATACAGTTTCATAAAAAAGAAAGAAGATCTCTCACTGCACAGGGCTGAGAGAGGTAATAACAGGAAAATAAAAACCAGGTACTGCATCTCTTCTCGTAAGTAGTGAGAATTTCCTTGGTTATTAAGTGAGACTCCACACGATTCACAGCCTGTGCTCTGCCACCGCTCACTACCGTATTCCACTAGAAACACGTACGTAAATACATTATCGATACAAAAATAAAGACAGAGGCAATGCAGCTTAATAGGAGTAGTTCCGCACGTTCCATTGCTTTGGTGTTAAGATGCCTACTTTGCTTGGCAAGTAGCTACACCAACAGTAAACGTCGGGAAGCAAAGTAGGCAGGGTGGCAGCAAATTGGAGCCCTACGTTTAAAGTAAGAAGATACACAGTGAAGACATTTGCACAGTTATTCTCAATCCCACCTAAATCTAACGTTTATTGTGTTGCACCCATGGGTTACTCACAGTCAAAACTTACTATATAATTATATATTCATTGTGTGTTAGTATACTGCGGTACATCAAGACAACTGCACTTGTTATACACCTTGTAGGAAGAACGTTTTTTCTATTTCAAAACTTGTTGCTGTAAAATGCATTCAGAACTAAAGTATTTATTTCAGTTTGAGGAGGCTCCAAATTCAATAGCTTTATTAGCCACGAAGGGTGAAGTACGACACAGGTAACACAGATACGTTTATGTTGACTGAAATGGGATTTTTTTATGTTTGATTTTGTAAGTTGTAGCACTACAGTTGAAAGATCAAAGCATTAAATTTCTACTGAACATTCCTATCGACTTCAGTGGGCTTTAGATCAGGCCCTTAATGTGGTATTAATGTAATATTATCTTAATATTATCTGTAGCATGCTAAATGGGCTAACAAGACCCCATTAGGGTAATTCTGACAAAAACAAGGGCTGAAATTATTTCCACAGCAATGACTTGCTTTGATTCCTCACTGAATATAAGTTCTGTTTTCCCAAATAAGCCATATGCCAGAGGTTTAGGAACAGTCCTGAAGTGCAAGGAAAGCCACCACTCTTTAAAAGTTTTTTTTGTTTGGTTTTTTGGGGGTTTTTTTTGTTTGTTTGTTTTTGTGGGTTTTTTTTTTGGGGGGGGGGTAGAAAAAATTTAAAATTTAAATGAAAACATTTTTTTGTTTAGAGCTTTACTGGGCGGGGGGAGGAAATGCAAAAACTGTTAGTTATTTATAAAAATTCTTACACCAACGGAAGTGAAGCTAGGACTTCAAAAGGCTCCTGTTAGAAAGATTTCAGAAATCAGGCATAAAGTCTAAATATCTAAAACCATAATGGATCGTATCAGTTTAATCTTCGTGTATATTCTGTGATTGAAAGAGAACTTTTAGGTTTTAAAAGCCTACCAAAAAATAAACAAAAACCCACAACAAACCTTCCCCCCAAACCTCACCACCAAAACCATCAAAAAACTTTACAAGAACTAGACACTGCCTGTGCTAAATAATTTCAGCAAATTATTGCCCTCCAAAGAGTATCTAAGTTAGCAAAATTAATGTTTAAGTAAAAAATAGTTATTGCCAAAATGTAGATATCTATTTGAGAAATGAACAAGAGGGATTATGAGGATGAAACACGAACAGGCTAATAACAGACAGTCCGTTCCTCACCCACTGACAATAAATATGCTCTGAATGCATGCAGAAACTTTGGCAGCAAAGCTGTTCTCAGCAGGATTCTGGTCATATCTAATAAGAGGTGGTGGACAATCAAAAGCAGGTGAACAACAAGGTGCACACAAAACTGCAGTTCATAGAACACAGAATCATTAAGGTT
>VZTL01026891.1:2627-16312 GCA_013400535.1 Scopus umbretta
CTCTGGAAGCTTCTGAAGTCAGTAAGTTGTGAGAGGATATGAATTCTGGGTGGAAACTTTGCGAGCAGAACTGGAGATTAGATTTGAAAGGTAGAACTTGTGTTCTTTGTAATGGTAAATACCTGAAAATATTTACATAAAACTAAGTCGCTAAGTTTGCCAAAAGCCTCCTTTAAAGAGCATTCCCCCTTCCTTCAGGGGAAAGGTCTATATGTCTGTATGCACAGTCTTGATTTCAAGTTTCTGACTTCCTTTTTCTTTTAATATGTCTTGTCTTGATGCTACGCAGTCTTGAATTTCAGCATGTTAGTTATTAAAATTTATTTTGGAGACTTTGATTTTTTTTTTTTTGAGAGCTTTTAGTCTTAAAACATCAACAGCCAGCTTGAAGAAATTTGAGACTGACATGATAAAAGCGTAATGAGATCATCAAAGTATTTTCTCCATCTGGATGAATAGGTTGGTGGATGACTGTAGTAACTGTGCATGATTCATCCTTCTTTCAAAAGAAACTTTTTCTGCTCTGGTACTCTTTCTGTGGCACTTCTGCTTTGTTTTTTACTAATTAAATTGCATATTTTTTGGGGTAGAGGAGATGCTATCAGGAAATGACTTTTTTTTTTGAGAGTTGGGTAATTGGAGATAGTGTTTTCTTAAGCTTCTGCATTAAGTGTTTTTTAACACTTGTGTTGTTTATTTTAAGTCTAGGGCTAGGAAACATTACAGCCATCTTATTTGTGTATTAAAACAGTGACAATGTTTGTGGAAATAAGTCCAATTGCAGCAGCGCTCAGTGAGTGGGAAGGACAGTTCTGTGCTAAAGAAATGCAGTCTTCAGAAGGAAAAAGTGCTGTGCAATAATTTGATGGTTAGAGCATGGGAAGGAAGGAGACTCGTGGAAGGAGGACTCAGCCTTGCACAGTAGGATATTAGTGATAGGCATGTGGAGTGGCAGGTGAGGAGGAATGAGGAGAGTTTGAAGCTATTGAAGACAATTTGTGTTGTCATGTCAAAAAGAAAAGGAAGGGAGGGAAGGAAAACATTTGAGGCACTCCATAGAAACCATAGAAAATTCTCCATCTCCTAACTAAGGATTCGGTGACTAAATTGCAAATGTGAATCTAGTGGCCTTAATAATACCCCTTTGGGGAAGGGTTTTGGTAGTATTATTGACTTGCAGAGCAGTGAATGTGAAGCCTGTCAGCGTCATAGTTCATGTAAAATTATGCGCACGGTGACACTTGTCAAGCCTGTTTCTCTTCCAGGTATTTGCCAGATACTTTAAAAAAACATATGTAAAGATCTTGCTGTGAATGTGTTATTGACAAAGGTCGGTGTTGCCAATGGCTGACGGATAACCTATTCCCAAAAGATCCTCTAACCCTTCTACTGCGGAGGTTCTCAAACTATGACCTGAAGGAAAATGGCACACAAAAAGGCTGTATGAGCATCTCCATGTCTCTGTGTCCACACCCGAGAGCTACTGTTGCTCCTAACAGCAGTGGCAATGCTAGATTTGGGAACCTTGTGCTAAGTTTACAAACCTCTTGGTTGGCTCTTTGACATAGCTTTCCTAGTGTTTTGCAATAAAGATACTATCTGTCTTTGTAGAAATATTTGTGAAGAAAGTGTCTGCTCAGATCTACTGCAATATCTGTAATGCAAAAACTCGCCTGTAACTGCAAAGCAATAATTTTATAAAATTCTCAATGTTGGATTGCATATTTGACAAATGAAAATATTGGTGCTGTTTTACTGAGGTGAGTTGCTGTAGTCATGACTATTTTGAGAATTTATTCGAGTCCAAGGGGTAATTGTGCTTTTTCTGTAGCTCACCCCTTTGTGCTGGTAATTTGGCAGCAGCAGAGCTAGTTTGTCCATCTGTTCTAGTTTCATTTTGGTGGCATTTCATATATGGATTTCCTTATCTTTAAGGATTGTTTTTTTGAAATCATAGGGCCTATAGTTTTGGGTTTTGAAGTCCTTGGCTTTCTTAAAAAGTAAAGAGGTTACCATACTACAGTAGTGTCTGTGCTAGTGAGCAATGTGTATCCAACAGCCTCAGACAATTTGGAAACACATTTGGACTGACATTAGGTTTCTTTATCTTTCAATTGTTGGCCAAATGTAATTTAATAAACAAGATGATAATCACTTGTATTTCTGCCTAACTGGATCAGTGCTTTGTTTTAATAAGTCTTACTGTTTCATTCCAGAGTTAAAAAGGTTTGAGCCCTAGTTGGGATTGAGCATTAGTTTACTGTTGGGGTTGCTATGAACCGATCACCTTTTCATTCACTGGGTTAAAACTTGTAAATTAAGTGACTGGAGAGAAATTCTGCTATCCTAAGGTTCAAAGCCGATTTGATTCCAACTATGTGCTGATGGGAAGTTGCTATGCTTTTGTTTCAGGTACCTAGACCCACATGATCAAATTAGCGCTGTTTCATGGGTTCCAGGCTTGTGTAGGGTGAGGTGAGCTACTTTTGCACCTTTGGAATTGCTTTAGGGCCATCTGATGTGCCGGTGACTGCACTGTGTGTTGTGTGCAGGGAAGAACCTGCCAATGTAGTGCTTTCCCAGAGCAAGTGAAATCTCTTTGAAACGGATTATTTGACGTTATACAAAGGAAGAACAGTAGTGCTATCCAGTACGTTCTTGCTGATGAGAACATGAAAAGGAAGTAGAATTTATTGGAGAAAAACTTTCTCATGAATAGTAGGATATTAATGCTGGATTGTTGGAGTGATAGCTGAAAAGTAACATTGAGAGTTATGCTTATGAGCAGCAGAGGAAATAATTGGAAATCAGTTTCTTAAATAATCCTGATTGCTAATAAGCTTTTAGAATAGTTTTTCTGCTGGAGGATTTTGATGGCTTTTTAGCAGTTACTTTGTGCCTCTGTTTGGGGACTCCCCTCTAGCTAAATATTCCAAAAGTAAAAATAAGTTTGGGCACAACAACGCTGATCAACTGACTTACAAGGTGGCCTATGAAACAGAAGACTGGATTTTAAAATAACATGTAGGTAGATAACTAGGCAATGGCTTTGTGATATTTTGATTCCTTTAGATACTGGAATAAATTTGTGAATCTTGGACTATGCTGTTAGATTGCTCCTAAGTGCTTAATGCTTCACTTCTAGCTGTGAATTCTTGTAGAAGATTGATAGCTCTGCCAATATTTCTCCACAACAGAAGATGGGTGGATTAATTTCAAGATGGAGGGTAAGTAAAATCATGTAACAATGTAATAATCTTTAGTCTAGAAGATGGGAGTACACAGGACATGTTTCTTAATACCTGTTGGTTGACTGTTAATGCTGGTTGAATGTTAGTGCTAAACTTTTCCCATTAATATGTCACTTAAAAGTCCAGTAGTGAGACGTAATGACCAAAAATATTCTCTGCCAAATCCCTAAACTGTGAAACTGTGTGTCTGTCTTTTATTTCCTTTGCAGTACCAGGCCTGGTACTGGTTTGGTTAACTTGTAAAAATACAGTTTTAACTTTTGTGGTAAATCTAAATAGTTTTGTGGTGCTTCATCGGGAGAGATGAAGCAGCATCTGTGACTTGAAAGACTGGTGGCTACTTTAGGTCAAAATGAATACATTTAGAATATCATTCTATGTCTGTTTTAACAAGTGTTTTGGTAGGTACTTACACCTATACAAGTCTTGCTAGCTGTTCTTATTGGCTTGTGTGTTGAATGGTGTACTGAGTTTGTAAGGAAGAGGCATGAGGCTTTTGACTACTCTCTTGGCCGGTGTGAGTTGTTTGAGCCCAGGTTTGCCTTTGCATGTTACCAGTTAATTTCGGAGCCTCCCATACAAAACTCCTTTAAAGGCAAAAGTTTAGGCAAAATGTCAGTTTCGTGTATAGAAAGGAACTCGCTTTCATGGTGGTGCAGTGTGGGCTATGTTTTTTGAACTTGTGGCCTGAAGGGTGGGGGAAGATTGTGGCTTTATATTTCTCAGAAATTAGGAAGGATTTCTAGAAGGTGGATTCCAAGTTGTTCCTAAGGGGAGTTTTACTGGAGATGATAATGCTTATTTGCAGTTGCTTATTTAGAGCCTGGGTCTTTGTGTGGAATGAATGGTAACAAAAAGCTTAAGTTCTCAGGTTAGGGCTTCCTGTATGTATTCTTTTTGTTTTGCCTGTTCCCTCCTCTCATCAATTCTCTCCTTGTTTCCACACACCCATTATTGCTGTACATGCATTATAGGTTTTCATCTTTTGTGGTGTAGGAGAAGAGCCTTGAGTTAATAGTAATACCAACTGTAAAACAGCGATTCATTACAGTCCCTTCTATCTGTCACTGTTAAAGTAGGAAAACTTCTTACCTTTATGTGAAATAGATAATATATTATTATCTACTATGAATATGTCTTTTTTTTTTGTTAGAAAACTGTGCGTGTGCGGTAATCCTCAAAATACTGACTTTTTTTTAGTGAGATTAACATCTTTGTTCTTTCCCTTGTAAGCAGGCAAAGCCTTCCACTGTAGAAGTATTAGAAAAAATTGATAAGGTATGTATTTGCTTTTTGGTGTTTTGTTTGATTTTTTTTGTGGTGTGTTTTTTTTTGGTTTTTTTTTTTTTGTTTAGAAATAAGCATCCTTTCTGCTGGCCATGTATTTCTTTCACATTAGGTAAAATACTGTCATGGAATTTTAAATTCCAGTTGGATGTACTAGACATTCTGAGTTTCAGATGGACTGTTACCTTCCCTCCCTGCCCCTTACTATTAGTTGTTTAAAAATAAAAGTACTGTAAAATAGATAGTGAGAAACTACAGTTAAAATATTTATTTAGGGAGCCTAAAATGGGAATGAATGTGAAGTTGGCTTGATTACACAATTTAATTATAACTGATGGTTAAACTCCCATGTAATAGAAAATGTCACTAATGCAAAGTTCCATTCATCAGGCTCATTTAGAAAAGCTTCGATATATGGTTTTAAGTGTAAGTATTGTAACTGTGGTGGTAGTAAGTAAGGTCAGGGGCAGAATAACTGAATAGATGGTTCGGTAATAACTTGTGATTTTTTTTTTTTAGCCAGAATTTGACAGATGTCTGTACTCTATGGGGAAATTAACTGTTCTGAAATATGCTGTTGATATTTTTTGTTTTCCTTTTAATGAAAATGTGAGTACTCCTGTTGTCACTTGAAATGCAGTCAAAATGGTAACATAGCAGAGCATTACTTGATCACTTATTAATATGCCAAAAGCATCATTCAGATGTTCAGGATTTTGCTCTTAATGGGAGGGAAATGCTGAAATGAAAACATGTGAAATGATGGATAGGTTTCAGCAATTTTCCATGTTAGTAGAAAAGTGTTAGAAGCATTTGAAATTCCACAGGTGCCTGGTGAAAGTTTTAGGATGCGAAGTATGGTTGGTAGTGATTTATGTGATCGTAAAGACTGCCATTCATAAGATATTAGAATTTTCCACTTACCGCAAATATACTAACATGTTACAAATAGGGAAAGTGCTGATTTGTAATATTTCTTCCCAATAGCGATGCGTTACTGCTAATACAGTGCAAGTGGCCCATATCATAACCTTAATAGTGTGATGTGTTTATGCTATGAAAGTTATCTTTGGGCAAATATTGTCATTTATCAAAAAGCTGCTTGACTCTTCTAATCAAGTAGCAAATTGATATGGCTAATTTTAGCAAACATTTAAAGGCAGCTTAGTAAAACCACTGACTAGTTTCACTCTAAGGTTGAACCCTGTTTATTTACAGGAAATACAGACGTTAGAAGAATTTAGAGAAAAAAATCAGAGGCTACAGAAACTATGGGTTGGAAGGCTGCTTCTCTACTCTTCACTTCTCTACCTTATCACCTGCTTAATTGTATATTTGTGGTGTCTTCCTGATGAATGGTCGGCAAGGTTGATTATGACACTTCCATTTTTTGCATTTCCATTGATGTAAGTAATTTTTTTCTTTTTTTTTTTTCTCTCCTTTTCTTAACCGCTGTCTCTTTGATAAAAGGAGATGGAAAATACATCTCGGCAGGGGTTTGGGTTTTCTTTTGACAATCCTTGAGTTGTCATAACTTGCTGAATTTTTTTTCTTTTAAAATAAATCCGAATAGTTAGGCAGACACTTTATTTGAGGGAGATGTCTCTCATGGGTCTGGGTTTAGTGTAAACTAAGCATTGCCGTTAAAAGATGTTAGGGTCTAAAGTTGTTTGGCTTATCAAAATTATACTAGGGCTAGAGAAAGACCTGTATCTGAACAGCTGCAAGGTAGTGTAATATAAGCGTAAGAGCGTTATCTTGGGTTTTATTTCTACTGCTAGTTGGAAAAGTAACACTACTGTATGAAAGTGACCTAAGGTATGTTGCCTGTATGTAAAATGCAGTGTATAAAATTGGGGGGAAAAAAAAAAGACTGAATGGAGAAGCTTACTCTTACTTGTTGGATGACTTTTAACACAGAAGTGACTTGAAAGGTCATCAGCCTAAATACGTTGGGGACTAATTTTACATAATTAGCTGTCTTTCTGGAAATTCATTGACTGTTTTCTTCAACCAGAAAATATCCTAACATCACTGTGTGTGAACAGGAGAAAGTATTGTCTTTTTTGTTCCACTGAGCTGATTGGCTGCTCATCCCCATAAGTGGCTTTTGTCTTCTAAGAAAACTGCATTTCTAAAAATAACAAAATGGGCTCCCACCTCACTAAACAGCTGCTTCCCTGCCTCTCCTTCTGCCAGACCATCAAGGAGGAGAAGCAGCCTACTGAGAGTCTTTCCTACCGATGGGGAGCACAGTGCATTTACTAATTTGCTGAAATGAACATTGTAAATACCGTCCGTATTTGTAGAGCAGCTTTGTATGAAAACATGACTTGTCAGTGCCCTAGCTTTAGACTAGGCAAAGTCAAATGTAAATATTTAAGGCTTTGCAAGTTTGATTAGTGTGGGTCAGCACAACATAACATGCAAAAAAAATACTTGAAGATGCTTTTTGTATGTCATGCTGTGTTATGCATAATGTACTAATACACTGCTGTTATGGAATCCTGTGGAGAAAATACATGGGCAGCAATGTCTTGACTGGAAAGGATTAATATAGAAATTAAAGCCCCAATTAATGTTTGGCAGCAATATGAATTGATTTTGTTCTTAAGGACAAGGATTTAGAAGTCTTTGTTAGCATGCAAGGCTTGCTCATGCTAATGGGGAAGGCTCTTAGAAGAGGTAGTACTACCAAAGTATTACTGGCCTCCCTTTGCTTAGGTGTGTTAGGATTAGTGTAGAAATGAAAAGTTTTATTACTAAAGATGATAGCTTCTAGTGCTGTGGTGTAAATTTTCACACTGGATTTTTATTCTGTAGTTTGCCCTTCATTCTTGGTTTTTTTTTGTGTTTTTTTTTAATAGTGGGTTTCTATAAAATTCTGAATTGGATATCAGCTTACTAACATTTAGAATTAGACTGTTGTTTTCTTATGACTTGCAACTGTTTATCTGACTTCTCTTAAGCTATTCCCCTTCAGCTTTTTTTTGGCAGATATGAATGGCAAGCAACTGCCAGCTTGTCTTTGTTCTCGGTCAAGAGGTGACTCCATGCTGAATGCCTGGTGCCACCCAGTAATAACTCTAGAGATTTTTCATCCCTAATCAAACTGGAATATGTCTGCCTTTTCCAGCTTGCAGTCAGTCACCAACTTATTTCTGCCTTAGGTCATTCCCTCAGGGTCTCAGCAAGTTACTGATGCTGGTAGAGCGAGTTAAGTTCTAGGAATATATAGCATCATTAATTTTAAATGTATATTGAAATACCTGAAAAACTGAAGAAATATATTACCATGTTGGAAGGATGCTCTTCTTGAAATTATTTCCATTTGAATTAGATTCTGTTTCATCTTGCATGTTCTGATTTTCAGAGAAATATGTTTTTATTTTGTAAAGTTGGTCTGAAATGGTCTGCTATTAAGCTTTCACCTCAGAGATCTTAAAGAGGCAATGTTTTTTACTTCGTGAAGTCCTACCATATATGTATTAGCCTAGAATACAACTTTAGGTAGAAGACTCTTTGTTAAGCATACAGTAAAAAGAAATAATGCTTTTGCCTGTGTAACATAGTCTTTAAGGCAATTCAAACACTGTAAAACATTATTTCTTTTGATACTTTATGAAAAGATACATCTTGCATTGTGTAAGCAGGCAAAGCCATCCATATTCTTAGAGTAGTTATTACAGCACACCTTTGAACATGGAATAGAGCTAAACTTCTTTCTCCGTTTCTCTGATTTTGAATAGGTTACTCTTGGATTCCAGTTGTCTTGTCTAACTTGCCTAACTCGGGTTGTATTGTTAATACTTGAAAGCGTTTTTGCACTGGGCAGCCATTACATAAATGCAACAGATGTTCTTATGAATTAAGTCAAAACTCTATTTGAAATCTTATAGCCTTTTGCCTGCTTCCTTATGCTAGCTGTTATTCAGAGAATGTTTCTAGCCTTTAAGGATTTTTTTTTCCCCCTCCTTAAATGAAACATTGCTACTTTAGGCTTTATTATATAGTGCTTGGCACTAGGAAGGTTTCGATAAGATGCTTGGAAGGGCTTGAAGTATGAGATTTACCACTTGGCTTAGGCCGAATAACTTGCCAGGAAAAGTGTCAACTTAATAATTATCAGCAATTCTAAGCTTTAAAACAAATGAGGTCCTGATGACTGTAGAGAGACCTTTCAAATGTAAAATGATCATCTATCAGTTTAACTTTATCTTAAGCACAGATAAACTGCCTCATTGTTTGAGCTAAGTCAGCTGAAACCCTACAGAAACTGAGTGGATTCAGAGCTCTGTAAAATCGCCAGGAGTCAGGTCAGTTAACTCTGCTTGGGAGACCATTTGTACAATAGCTGTATCCTATGGTTTTCATTGGTATTGAATTCTTCCCACAAATCTCTTGGGTCTTAATTTTGGGCCTTAGCTGGTAAGCTTGGTTTTCTGGATAGCATGCCTCATAAATCTATCAAATAAGAAGTGATGACTAAGTAATTTTCAGCTAGCTGCACATACCTTGGTTTTAAAGCGTTCCCACTGAACATTTTAGCAAGTGCTGATGTTACTTGCTGCTGCTTCCTTAGCACTTCCACCTATAGTAATGGTTGGTTAAATTTCATTAGACAGGAGGATTTTACTTAGATCAATATTGATGTCTTGATGACAAGATACTCATTTAACTTTTAGTTTTCTGTATAAATATTGTTTGAAGATATCTGTTCTTTGTATTTGCAAAGTTAAATCTCATCTGGTAAGTCTTTATGCACTAAATATCCTGTTTGCTAAATGACTTGAGAAATGGTTACTTTAACATATTTTAATTAATATAATTCTTCTTTCTGTTTTAAAGAATCTGGTTTATAAGAACACTGCTCATTTTTTTCTTTTCCAAAAGGACAGAAAGGAATAGTAAGTATTTTTTTATGTCCTTTTTTTTTTTTTTCTTTAGAAGATGGAACTAGGTGGGGATGATGCTTGCTATGAAAATGTAAATATTTTGGACAACTGGGCTTGCAGGAAGAGTAGAGTAGCCTTTTGGTTGATAAATATTTTGGATAATTTGGCTTCCAGGAAAAGAAGGGTAGCCTTTTGGTTGATGCTGAAATGGGTAGCATTAGCTAAACTGTTGTTTTTACCACACAGTTCTTGAAAGAACAGGAAGGAAACTGTTTAGTATTTCACTTCACTTGCAAAATTGTAGTAACTTTCTCCTGTCTTTGAATGCTTCAAAGTATAACAGAATAAAATGTAGTGTAGAAGTAGGAGTGAGGGAAAGGAAATATAAACAATAGTAGTAGTTCCCTTAACACTTGCATCTTGCAAGTATTCCAGCAATCTTAATCTGTTATTCTTATGTATAAGAGAAGATATTTATAGCAGATGTGTTTAACTTATTAGTCAAGATAGCTTTTCTCTCCTAAATTCTGCAAAGCATGCTTTTGTTTTTCTGAGTGGAAGAAGATGTTTTTGTGTTTTGTTTTGAGAGCTAAGGAAAATGGGGAGTTGTGTAACAACAATGGAAAAAAAAAGTAATGCAGGTGTTCAAATATATGTAAAAAGTTGTTAATATGCAGATTCATTCTAATGCAGAATTTAAAAAATCTGAGCCTGTGGCACTTGTCTGCAGTAGTTGGAATTCATTTGAGACTTTCTTTGAAAGCAGTCCAGCCTGTAACAATATCTCATGGTGATGTGAGCAATAATACAGGAAAACCTCAATGTTGCGCTATGCTTTATGACTTGCAGAACAACATGATGTATTTAATTTGTGACAGCTTATGAGTTAAACATCGCTTTTGAAGTTTTTCTTAAACTTAATGTATGCATTTGATATGCAAGCATTGGACATATATTTTTGTGTAGAAATAAAATAGTCCACATATTCTGTAGTGCTGTGCGATTCATTTCCAAGGTGAATATATATTTGCATTTCATGGCTGGATAAGGGAAAAAAAAAGTATGTATGTTTTTCTAGTTTGCTTAAATGTCTTCATTGCTTTTTTTAGCATACAAGCAAGTGTAGTGCTGCTTTTGAACCTGTGTATAAAGGGTTTTAGTAGATGTTAGAACATGCCAAAAGGAATTATTTCTGCATTGTTCCAGAGATAGGGTAAAAATGAAGTGTTTTACCTCAAAGATGCAGGTCCTGTATTTGGAATAGAGAAATCAAATGCATTGTGCAAGAGTTACAGCAGTAAAGCAGGAGAAAATGTGGCTGAGAGTGCAAACTGGCAAATGAGTGGCTCAAAGCTAGCCTTTTATTCTGGAATAAGTTAATATAACACATTGAGTCACTGGAGATGATTATTTAGTACTATAAAGCTCAGCGGTGGATAGCCAGCATACACCAGTTTTGGCAACCATGCTCTGAATGAGGAAAACTCCTAGTGAAACAACTAGGAAAGGTGATGTAGAGAGATTATGGAATTTCAGTTTTTAAGACTGGTCTGGCAAAAAACCTGCTGAGGAAGATTTAGGTTGATCTGTCCCAAAGTGTGGGGAAAATAAATGAGGTATCTTGCAGGTATTGACTTCCCTAGTGTGAATGTTGTGTGTTGTTGTGTGTGTTTTTTTTTTTTTTCCCCTCTTCTCTATAGGTTTAATTGTGATGAGATATATTGGTTTCTTGAGTGCTTTGCAGTAATTGCTATTTGGCCATGTTTGAAGCGGCAGGTGTTTCATGAGGTTCTTGTTGAACATGGGAAGTTAAGTGATCAGAAACAAGTGCCCGCACTTTAAACTGATTGCATTGTTTTGTGGGAGGCTATGCTTGAAGATGTTCTAGTTCTAGGCATTTCTGTACCAAAAGCAGCTTCTGTTTCTTGAGTTACTGTTAACAGCTGACCGTGTTGTGCTGTTTGTTTGGCTGCATGATACCATACTGCATTGCAGTGCACTTCAAGGTGTTAATTTGTGTGCAGCTACATGAGAAGCTGTGTTCTAATATAAATGTAAAATTTGGTGGAGGGGAGGTACCTTGTTAATTTGAAGATGCACAATTCTGTCTTCTGTGGCCCAGCCTAGTGCTAAATATGGTCTTGTTCCATGTTCTATTTGTCTTAACTAGTAAGGGAGTGTTGTAGTTACCCTTTCACTGCATAAAGTTTCAAATGTCTACATGCCCAGCTTTAGTATTTTGTACATTGAACGAAGTGGTTTATTCTATCAAAATGGGTTTCTGCATTCTGGAAAAGTTCAAGTAATTATGTGTTCCCTTAATTTCCAGTAACAGTAGTGTTCCTGAAGTAAGTTTAAAAAGTATGTATAGCATACTTACAGACTCTTTTGTATTTTTATTTTTTATATATATATATTTTAGTATGGTGGGTTTTCTTTTTGTTTCTGTTTCTTGTAGCTCTATGAAGCTTTTTCTTTTTTTGAAAACTGAAAAATGGGTAAAAATAGCTGTATCTTACAGGAAGTGAACTGCTGGTGTCCAGTATGGCTGAGAAGGGGAAGAAGTTATCAAGTGTTTTGTTAAACACTCCTTGCTTTGAAGGATAGTAGAAAACAGGTTTATCGAGACTATTTTCTATTTTGGGTGATGGTTTATTACAGGGAGTGTTCCATGAGTGCAAAGCTGCCTGTATTGACTTAAAGGAGGATCCCACATGCATTTAACCTTTCTTATTTCCCTTCCTTTTAGAGAGGTTAGGTGCTGTGCCTACTAGCTGTGACAGTCTCTTAATGTTTAGGAGTACAATGACCTAGTAGCTTGTCTTACAAAACTGGAGGGTTTTCTGTAGTCTGAAAGTATTGAAAGGGTGAAATAGATTGAGATTGAAGTTCAGAATTGACCTGGCATTTGAAACTAGCATGTGTTAAGAGGCTTATGTGAAATACTGAAGCTAGTAAATCTGGTGCTCAAATAGATATATTAATACTTAGACCTCAAGCTTTTTTCTGTAGTTTGACTTGTGAGATTAAGTGTATTTGGTCCATTGTTGTACCAGTTTTAATGTAGGTCAAAGCAGGGCACTGGCTAGAATTGGTTTGCTTAATGAGGAAATTGTACATAAAACTTTTTAATAGTTATAACTGTAAAGTGATAACTGGGCTATAATTTATAAGCAGTTTCAGGATTTAAAATGATTTATTTTCACATAAAAACTTTAGTTATTTTACAAAAAGTTTACTAATGTAGGGTTGGTTAGTGGTCAGTGCATAACTTTTCCTGATCTCACAGGGTGAAGTCAATGTTTAGAGTGCTGAAATTATCTCATATTTGAAAATTAATGTATGATGTCCTTCTTTCAGATGATGCGCTGGAAGATCTAAAATCTCAAAAGAAAAAAATAGTAAGTAAAACTTAAAGAAAAGCTAGTTGTTATGGTTCAATGAAATGTGTTTTTGTATCTCTGCAAGTTGAGTTTGATTGTAATATCTAGATGAAGAGCAGAGGGAGGGAGATGAAACTATTACCATTCCTCTGTTTTCATACATTTTCTAGTACCACACAAGGTTTTCCTTAACCCAAAATTAAAAAGAACTGCTTGCATATGAGAATAAATTGTCTCCTTGTAGTGTAACTTAAACCTACGGTTTTAGTGTTGCTAAATCCATGTAAAGTGGTTCTGTTTTGTCAGAAAACAAAAATGTATGCTTTAAACCTACTCATTGCTCAGTACTTTTACTTTTAGGATAATGAAAAGTGTTAGATGTTGCACTGATTTAAGAATATAGAATGCAGCTATATCTTACTTTCTCTCTCAATGTCTTGTTCATAAATAGCAAAAAGGACTTCCATCTTGTCTGGATTCACTTTTTCATCAAGTAACAGATTATTGTTTATATCTTAAATGCATCATTAAAATTTTCCATCCTCCTTCATCTTATTTTTGCACTACATATTTCTTCCATTACATTCTTTCCTCTAAAAAAATTATCTTGTCATATATCAATCCTATCAGTTGTCTTGAGGTCATCTATTTTTTGAGCTGTGTGGATGAGTTAACAGTATACAACTGGTGTGTGCCAGGTATTGGCTTCAATTGGATCACACTTGATTTCAGTAAAACAAATTTAGGATGGAAAAGATTCCAAGTCTTGGATAACTACTTGTGCTCTTTGCGAAGTTTGTGACACTGAAAGCTGTTTCCTTTCTGCTTAATCATTCCATAAGGAAGTTCTCTGTTTACTGTTGTTGGCT
>VZTL01026892.1:0-19758 GCA_013400535.1 Scopus umbretta
AAAGCTAAAAAATCCTTGACTGGACCAAACACCATTTAGCAACAACCAAAACACCAGTGTGTTATCAGCATCGCTCTCACACTAAGTTCAAAACACAGCACTATAGCAGCTACTAGGAAGAAAATGAACTAAGCTGAAACCAGGACACTAATATATATCTGTTCCCCTGAGGAACTTCTTTTCTTCGGTATTTGTGGTTGCTAGACCAGAGAATCTCATGCTTAACAGACATAATCAATTAAGGAATTATCAACAACTTAACATTCTAAAATAGCAAAGGTGAACATGTACCTCAATAAACAATGCTAGGTTTCTAGATGCCAGACTGTAAGGAAGCCTCTTCATTATTATACTGATTTTACTGTAAACAAGGTTTCTTTTGCAGGTGAAAAGGCAAGCGTAATCATCAATAAATTCTTCCTGCAAAAATTAGTTATAATGAGACGTGCAAACTGAGAGGTAGGGGAGGGATTAGGAGTGATGTTTCTGGACACAAAGGATGCCCCTGGAAAGAGGCATACATTCTAGAACAGTAAACACTATCTCTTATACTTAGAGGTCTGTTCCATATGCACTGGAAGAATTGCAAATTTACCATTCCACTGTAAATCTGTCCTGCATTAGAATCAGAAGATTGTGGAAAAAAATAGGAAAGGGTAAATTCTCCTATTTTATTCACTTTATCTTCACACCATTTTTTTAAAATCTCATATCCACTGAACTAGATGATACAGTGGCTTACTACTCTGATTTTTCACCTGTGAGATAATGCAGGATGACACCTGAATTTTCAAAAGTGAAAATGTATTGGGTTATCTGAAACTTGTCTGTTTGGCATGTTTGCACATGTCACAAAACTGTGGCTTGTTTAATTACAACTATCTATCCCAATTCAGGATAAAACTCATACTGAAGTGGCAGTAGTGTTGGAGGTCAGGTTATTTCTGTGTAGAAAATACTGAAGGGAAATTTTAGAACTTATATTGGGCTACATATCATATTTCGATCAATACATGTTTTTCGATACACCTCATCATGTGCATCTAAGGACTACCGGAGGAAAGCTTTTTGGAGGGAAGTGATGATTTATCAAACCAGAATGTTTTCAGGTGTCACTCAGTTTCAATAAACATTTGTTAGGAAAACATACAGGTGCAAAAAGAAATTTTAAGTATGAGAATAAGGGAGTACACTTCAATACATACAACATATGAACTGGCTGGATGGCCGTGCCCAGAAAGCGGTGGTGACTGGAGATAAATCCAGTTGGTGGTCGGTCACAAGTGGTGTTCCCCAGGGCTCAGTAGTGGGGCCAGCCTTGTTTAATGTCTTTATCAACGATCTGGATGAGGGGATTGAGTGCACCCTCAGTAAGTTTGCAGATGACACCAAGTTGAGTGGGAGTGTCGATGTGCTCGAGGGTAGGAAGGCTCTGCAGAGGGATCTGAACAGGTTGGATTGATGGGCTGAGGCCAGTTGNATTGTGTAGATGTGGCATTCCAGGACATGGTTTAGTAGGCATGGAGGTAATGGGTTGATGGTTGGACTAGATGATCTCAGAGGTCTTTTCCAATATTAACGATTCTATGATTCTTTATACTACTGACATTGTGGTGTCTAGGATATTGACCTAACTCCTGGAGATGTAGTTTTTATTCAAACTTGTTTCACAGCAATATCTGACCACGTTGTACCTGCAGGTATGTAGCATCCCTGTGTCACAGGTAAGAAATTAAAACATTGAGTATCTTAAGAAATTTTCAGGGATCATATAAGAAATCTCTCTGACAGAGTTTAAAAGAAGAAGAGAGACTGATTTTCTTAAATCCTCTGATTTTTCTTCAAGTGCTGCATCTCTTTTCTATACTAAATATATAGTATTGTAACTGCTTTGTGGTAGTATTCCCTCACCACAAGTGTTAGCCCATCTGTTCACTTAGACATCTCTTATGCTTTCTGCTTTCTCCATTTGTTCATATGAAGACTTTATGCTAGTCTACAGCAGATTCTTATAAGAAAATCTCATTATCTGAGTGTACTTTCAGTCTTCCAGTGAGAATCATTTCCAGTAAAACCTCTCTTATTTTTTCCAAATATCCATTTATATTAATAGAGTCTGGTCCCTAGTTCCACTGGGACAGGCAGGATTTCTACTTAATTTTGTTCTACTTTTCTCCCATATGAATTTATTTCAGTTAGTTGTTGCTTCTGTCACTTTGGCTACTACAGGCATTAATATCAATTTAGTATTTTCTCCTATGCCATTCACACTACTTTGATCTGAAAGTACCATGAGACCATCCATGGTGTTTGCAAAATTTCAACAGGAAAAACAATTTGTTATCCAATCACCTCTTTGATACTATTTATAATAAAATAAAACAGAAAATTTAAGTGCTTAAAAATCAGGGTATTTAAAAATCTAGTAGACCCTGTCAGTGTTCTAATGTTGCTTCTTGAAAGCAATTTGAGAAACTAAGAGTAATGTTCTTTCAGTTTTGTAGTCTCAGCAAGAAAGAAACAAACTTGACATTAAATAACAATAAATGAAATATTTTTTTTTATGTAATTCATTCTAAAATTATGCTGTGGAATTCACTTCTATAAGATTCTAGTCAAACATGCTTCAAAGACAGTTAGATATTACATGTATGAAAGTTGCACATTAAGCAGCACTAATTATCATAAACTTAGAAAGGCTATTATTAGTTCTTAAACCTCAAGGAATAAATTTATCCGAACTGGATTTAGGAAGAAGTATCCTATGTTAAGTAAACTATAGTTTAAGTGTACTTAGAGTATACTGTAAGTTTACTTCAAGTACACTGTAGTTTCCATAATGCATAAGAAAACCTGTTAAAAAAAAGAGAGATTATAATTAAGTTTCCATTAAAGGTGAGTGGTTATACGTGTCATGAAATTATAAATGAATGAAAATTATATAAACTAACAATCTGTTTGGTTGGTTAAATTATGTCTATTTCATTCAAAGCATGCAGTTAACTACCACTTATTTAATTAATTATCTGGTAAGCACTCATATTAAAACCTTTCTACACTGTCTTATGTCTGTAGTTCAATAAGAAAAAGAGCTTAGGTTTTCATTCCAGCTGCGCTACTGCTTTAACACATTAACATAGCTAATCACTTTAGGGACAGATGTTTTAATTTGATGTGGAATGTTGAAGGCCTAAACATTCATATCTAATTTACAAATAAATACTAAAAGTCACAGACAGCCATAGACACTTACACACAGAGGATGACTTCCAGAGATCCTCAAGTCCGGAGTTTTAACTTCCATAACTGCTAGGTTACTTGCAGTTAACCATTTCTGTAAAACCCATTGACAGCAGAATAATTTTTATAGCAAATGATGTTATAATGCATGTTTTCCATTTCACAGATGGAAAATTAAAGCATGTTGGATCTGTTATGCCAAATATATAACAAATCCTGTCAGAGCAGTAAATATAGAAGAGACGTATCAGTTTCATGCTTTAGTTCTTTATTTTGTTAATAGTACTTCTTTCTAGTATAATCTTCACATCAAATTAAAAAAAACCAAAACCCATCAAACCCTGAAACCCACAATCTTAATTTTGTTGAAGACAATATTAACCACATCAAGAAAAGATATTTTTATTCTAATTTTAAACTCTTGTCAATTCATGTTTAGAAGATAATATAAAAATTTTCAAATCACATTTGCAGCCAAATGAAATTGCAGAAAGTCTAACATATTACTTGAAGGTAATGAGTCAGAGTGATTCACTGCAGCCTCTCGGTGATTTCTATATGAGCCAATCAAATGAAAGGGCACAAAAGCCATTCACAGTGAAGATAATCCTTAGTTCTAGCTAACATAAAATCTGATGTCGTTAAAATGCATAACAGTGAGAAAGATAGAAATGTAAAAAACAAAGTCTTTGCCTTCCACTTGCTACACCCAAACCTCCACAACACCTTAAAATCAAACACTAGGATGATACTGCTGAAAAGCTGGATCTTATAGTTCACATAATTTGTAAGAAAATATGTAGCCAAAATGAGAGATTGCTTAACAAAGCTGTTGCACTGAAACTTAGAAGGAAAACAGATCATGTGGGTCAGCAAACATTCCACATAGCCCATTCAGAATGTTTAAAAGCAATAGTATTTGTGCAGCATGACCTTTAGCATGAACAAGAAAATAAATAAATGTATTATAGTGAAAAAAAACTAAGCACAGACAATTCTTATGTGTTACATCATACATAAAGAATTAATACTTCAGGATTTTTTAATAAATCTGAACAGATTAAAGTTTTTGAAGGTATCTGACCTTGGGATACTTATTCTTCTTTAAATACTCAAAGAGATCCATAGATTTATTAGTTGTTATACACACACAAATACATATGCCTTTCATTTCAGAGCCTGAAAGTAGAAATATCCATGTGCAGAATACTTTAAATCCTTTGTATAGAATTTCTACCAGAATCTGACAGAGGAAAACCTTGTTATTGCTCTAAGATAAAGGGTCCAGTGTTTTAAACAAATTAACAAACATCTATATAGGCTAAACAGATAATTTATAATAAAAATATAATGTAAGTTAAAATCTAACACAGGAAACAAAGGATTTTTTTTTTTTAAACTCAATTCTCAAGCAGTAGACAGAGTCATCTTGTCCAATTATTCAAACCATATTAGATCTCAGACAGTAGAGCAATAGTCCCATGTCATACAGCTGTTCTTTCTGATTGTGGTGGGTTGACCCTGCCTGGATGCCAGGTGCTCACCAAAGCCCTTCTATCACTCCCTTTCCTTAGCTGGACAGGGTAGAAGAAATACAATGAAAGGCTAGTGCATTGAGATAAGGACAGGGAGAGATCAAGCACCAATTACCATCACAGGCAAAACAGATTCAACTTAGGGAAATTAATTTAATTTATTGCCAATCAAATCAGAGCAGGACAATGAGAAAGAAAACTAAATCTTAAAACACCTTCGCCCACCCTTTCCTTCTTCCCAGGCTCAACTTCACTCCCCATGTCTTTACCTCCTCCCCCTGAGTGGCACAGGGGGATGGTGAGTCAGTTCATCACATGTTGCCTCTGCTGCTCCTTCTTTCTCAGGGGGAGGACCCTTCACACTCATCCTCTGCTCCAGCATGGGGTCCCTTCCATGGGAGACAGTCCTCCATGAACTTCTTCAGTGTGGGTCCTTCCCATGGGCTGCAGTTCTTCACAAACTGCTCCAGTGTGAGTCCTTTCCACATGTTGTTTCCATGGGGTGTTGTCCTTCAGGAACAGAGTGCTCCAGTGTGGATCCCCCCATGGGGTCACAAGTCCTGCCAGCAAACCTGCTCCAACGTGGGCTCCTCTCTCCATGGGATCACAGGCCCTGCCAGCAGCCTGTTCCAGCATGGGATCTCCACAGAGCCACAGCCTCCTTCAGGCATCCACCTGCTCCAGTGTGGGGTCCTTCACAGGCTACAGGTGGATAACTGCTCCACTGTTAACCCCTAGCACCTTCACCATGGGCTGTAGGGGAACCTCTGCTTTGGTGCCTAGACCTCCTCCCTCTCCTTCTTCACTGACCTTGGTATCTGCAGAGTTGTTTCTCTCACATAGTCTCATTTCTCTCTCCTGGTTGCTGCTCCACAGCAGGTTTCCCTATGTCCCCATCCCCCCACCCAGATAAGTTATCACAGGGGTGTTACCACTATTGCTGATTGGTTCAGCCTTGGCCAGTGGTGGGTCTGTCTTGGAGCAAGCTGGCATTGACACTATCAGACATGGGGGAAGCTTCTAGCAACTTCTAACACAAGCCATCCTTGTACCCCCCATGCTACCAAAAACTTGCCATGAAAACCCAATAAACTCGTTAACAAGAACTAAAAAAAAATGAAGGTCTCATGTTCAGTCCTTGTGAGGAGGATCTGTATGGAGTGCTAGACACTGACATCCTTTGTGGAATCTAGACCCCAACAAAGGCTTTACAAGGAAATATAGATGCCTCAGAGTTGCATGCAAACAGTGAGCATGGCAAGTATTTTGGTCTTTAGCACTCCTGTCCTGCACACTCTTGACTGGAAATTACTGCAAGGCAAGCCATCATTCACTAATCTGATTCCTCTCCTTTAGGTAAATACAGTCACTTTTTCTTTGAAAGATCAGATATCACCACTTTATTTTAAGACAGGACTTAAATTTCTGATTTTTTTGAATTTCCAGAGTAACACGTTAAACATCACAGGCAGTGGTTAAGGGATTCATGGAGAAGACACTCCATCTTGACAGGTTGACAGGAATATGTCAAAAGATTGCAAACAATCAGCAGTTAGTAGAATACAGTTATACCCATCTTAAACCTGTTCCTCTTCTGAAGACCCTTCTTTTCTTCTTCCTCTACTCTCATTTTCTTTTTCCTTTTTTCTTTCCTCTTTTTTTTAAATTTCCTTTCTCTTTTTCCTGCTCTCTCTTCTTTCTTTTTTTTTCATTCATTCTTTATCTATTTATTTACCTCTTAATCATTTCAATACCTCTCTCACTCTTTCTCTTTTTCTCTCTCTATTAGATTTTTATCTGGGTATAGTCTTTGTGCTGAAAGGAAGTAGAAATGCCTTGTGCTGTCTTTCTTTTCAGTCTTTTTCTATTTTCCTGACTGTTAAGTCTGTAAACTTAATATGGCTACAAACTAAAATATCAGCTCATAACAGTTTCAGCCATGTTCCTCATTTCACTTAATGTTGTTAATAAAGTATCATAATTTAATATATCTGGATTACGGGGGGGGGGCATGCTGTGTATTAAGAAGCACTTGGCATAAATATTACTTCTGAATTATTGTATATTACTTTTTCCCAGAGAAGAGTTCATTACTTAAGCGCTGAATGATTCCCTATATTTAATTGTAAGGGAAAAGCATCATCCTTTTGGCTAAAAAAGAAAATTCAGATCTGAAACATGCATGATTGCAAGGTGCCATTCTTTACAAAAGCATAGTTCACAACAAATAACTTTGATAATTTTTATCCTCTTTATATATGATCTTCTTTGATTCCATGAGATCATCATCAACTAGAAAATACAGGATTTCTAAATTTGAAATGGCTTTTGTATTAACAAGCACAATGGTAGGTCTGGTTTTGTCTGTCCCTATATCTAATTTAAACTGAAAGAGCTTATGATCTTCCCATAAATTTCTAAAACTGGGTTTTTCTTCAGTTTTTCTGAACCATGCCTAACAAAACAAAGTCTGAAAAAAGCAATACCTTTCTACTTACTGACAGAAAAATCTATGTTTCACATTCAAGAGCACCGAATTGTGCTATCACAATTTTTCCATTAGTCAGTTTTGTCTCATTTTTGCTTCCTAGAAAAGCCAGATAATATCAATGGATCTCTGTTCATATCCTGATCTGAGTCTGAAGCCTTTTAACAGAATCTTTATACAACCTTGCTGTAACATTTTTAACCTTTTCCTCAAAAGAATTTGACCTGTGTCAAGCTTGTTTTATTATACTATAGCTTCTTTGGTTTTTTTTCTGAGTCATTTATTTCATAAATATATGCTGTTATCCTATTCATTGTACTAGTATTTCTGTCCTTTCTGTGTTATACCTTGTGCTCTGTTTATGACTGCTCTTCCATTACTTTAGAACAAGTTTTATAACCTACATGAGTAATCCCATTTAGCATATATCTTTCGAGCCTGAATTCTACATTTTGTGTGGCTCACCTCAGTGGGCAACTGAGATATGTTTCTCAGAATTCCAGGTAAAAACTTAGAGACTGTTCTGAAAAGACAAGTCCTTGATTATAGATGCATCTCTCAGGGCTGATGTAAGTCCCTCAAATCTTCTCGAGTGTGAGAAGATTCTTCACAGACTTTTTGGAAAACTCCAGGTTATCTTCCCCTCTTCTTTCACACTCTGTTACTGTCATCATCTTCCCATGGGTCTAGCTAATTTATTCTTTTTCCTTAGCATACCACTTTCTGATTGACAATTTTGCCTACACGCTCCTCAGAGAAGTCTCTCTTTCTTCTCCTTTTGTAATGTTTTTCCTCTCAATTTGCCTCTTTTTTCCTCCTGACTTATTCATGTGATCACATTCTTCAGTGCATCACCCTTTCATAAGAGTTTGCCCTGTAACCTCTCTTTCTCAGTAAATTTTAAAAGCAGAGATTGGACAAATAACTCATCTTCCTATCATGTTAGAAACCTTCCCTGACTTCCATCCTCTCTCCTTGGTGCACTTTTAGTTCTCAGACCTATTTCTCCATGAACTCTACTTGTCAATATTTCATTCAGAAGTAACGCGTGTCAGGTAGCCACTCAAGCACAATGTACATCCAGCAGTTTTTGGCATCCCATAACCCATTATGTCTCCTCCATTTTTCAGGTCACTTTCACTGCTGCCTCAGGTTCTATGAACATCTCTTTCTAGTTCTCATATTTAAAAAGAAAAAAAGTACTCCTGAAACCTACCCCTTCTAGCCATGATATTTCTCATTTTCTTCTCCCTATGCCAATTTGACCTTTCAGATCCAAAGTACAGAAACAAAGCTCTGCTCCTCCACAAATGTCAATCCATCTGTCTGTGGACTGAAGTAGTATATTTTAGTTTCACAAAAAAACATCTGGATAGATTCTGCTCAAAGAATTTTAAGAGGAATGAGCCTGTCAATGGAGGAAATGCACGTGGAAAACAAAGGTTCTATCTGATATTCACACTAAATTTTTTGTTCTTTATAAGCTGAAAACATAATTTTGAATTAAGAATTGCAATATCATTTGCAGGCATCCACTTCAACCTGTGAGTATGTTTGTAAGGTAAACAGACAGTAAAGGAAGTATAAACATTAAAAATAGTAATTTAAAGAAAAAAACAAGGTGAAGAATAATGTTCCTAGAACTGAACTGTTTAAGAATACCAACATCCTTTCTTATAAGTAGATATTTTAAGAGAAATTTTTGACCAGCTGTGATATAAGAAAACCAAACATATTTAGTTAATATCTTTATCAATGATCTGGATGTGGGGATTGAGTGCACCCTCAGTAAGTTTAAAGATGACACCAAGTTGGGTGGGAGCGTTGATCTGCTTGAGGGTAGGAAGGCTCTGCAGAAGGATCTGGACAGGCTGGATTGATAGGCTGAGGCCAATTGTATGAGGTTCAACAAGGCTAAGTGCCAGGTCCTGCATTTTGGTTTCAACAACCCCATGCAACGCTACAGGCTTGGGGAAGAGTGGCTGGAAAGCTGCCCAGAGGAAAAGGACCTGGGGGTTGATGGTTGGCAGCCAGCTGAATATGAGCGAGCAGTGTGGCCAGGTGGCCAAGGCGGCCAACAGCATCCTGGCTTGTATCAAAAATAAAGTGGTCAGCAGGAGTAGGGAAGTGATTGTCCACCTGGACTCATCACTGGTGAGGCTGCATCTCAAATCCTGTGCCCAGTTTTGGCCTCTCATTACAAGAAGGACATTGAGGTGCTGGAGTGTGTCAAGAGAAGGACAACGGAGCTGGTGGAGGGCCTGGAGAACAAGTGTGGTGAGGAGCAGCTGAGGGAACTGGGGTTGTCTAGTTTGGAGAAGAGGAGGCTAAGGGGAGACCTTATCACTCTGTACAATTTCCTGAAAGGAGGTTGTAGCAAGATGAGTGTCGGTCTCTTCTCCCAAGTATCAAGTGATCGGACAAGAGAAAATGGCCTCAACTTGTGCCAGGGAGGTTTAGGTTGGATATTAGGAAAAAATTCTTCACAGAAAGGGTTATCAAGCATTGGAACAGGCTGCCCAGGGAAGTGGTTGTGTCACCATCCCTGGAGGTTCTTTAAAAGATGTTTAGATGTGGTTCCTGGGGACATGGTTTAGTGCTGGATCTGGCAGTGCAATGTTAATGGTTAGACTTGATGATCCTAAGAATCTTTACCAACCTAACAATTCTGTGATTTTTTGATCCTACATTCATTTTTGTCTGCTTCAGCTGATTATATTGTCCCTTTTTAAATAAATGAATAACAAACTCATCCTAATTTAGAGTAAGAAGTTGAAGCAATTTTCCAGAAACAAAATTCACACTGCAACCGCAGAACTGTTTTTTCAGAGCCTGATCAGAGACGAAGCTCTAAGTTGTTAAATTATAGATACAGAAGTTCATGATTACAGTGGTAAACCAAAACCAATATGTCCTCCAATGTGCTGAACTGGACCATATGAAAAGCCCCTAACATATATGGGCTAGGTACTTCTTGAGGAAAGTTATTCTGATGGGGTGAAAGACTTTAAACCTTCAGGTACATGCTTAGCTTTATGCTCAGGAAACATTCCTCTGATTACTTGTCTTAAAGGACTGAAAATGTGCATGCTAAGCACATGTAATATTCCAGGCATTGAAAATGTTTGCTTGCAAGAGATTACTGGGATAAAAAAAAATTGGTTTTCTTTTTATAAAATTTTGTCTTCAAAAAACTTCGTTATCTTTACAGTTTAATGAGGACATCAAAGGAAGACCCAGAATAGCCCATAGTTTGAAGACCTTTAGTAGCTAGTGCAAGATTATTATCTGTAAAAGGAATTTAGAAAAAAATGGGGGAAAATTGCAGAGTTCAAGCAGTTACATGACTAGCTGTTTGGAAACACATTGTTCTTAAATTTTTAGGCACATTTTTTTAAAACTTTTTATTTTTTGGTCTTTTCAGCAGAAAGAGCGCATCTGTAACCCAAACAGAATAAATCATGTTTACCTTGGGATATGGTCTAATATATGAAAACATAAATATTTATTAACACATTAATTCAAGGGCTGTGAGCTTTCTGGCATCAAGCCATACTAAGCTGTGCATCTGCATACAGAGGACAACATATTAGCATGTGTATGCTAAACCTTCCCCAGTCCTTCCTCCTCCTTTGTTCTCTATGGAAACCAATTACATTTTGAATTACTAAGCCTCTTCCACACTTTGTTGAGTAATAAATGGATAGTTAGTCAAAACTGAAAAACTATGACACTGCAGGGTAAGTTCCAATTAGACTGTTTTTAAATTGTCCTTCAGCTTGCTGGATTAACTTTAATTAATGTCCCAATAATATCCCATATTAAATAATTTACAATGGTTTTTGACTCCCCAAAGCATTACTTAATGTCTTACAATTACTAAAGTAGCATGCACCATCAAATTGACCAGATAAGTTAGTTAGAAAAAGGCTGGGATCTCTTTCCTGTGAGGAAGTGTACACTATGGACACAGTTTTTCTAGTGTAATAACCAGTTTAGAGGTCGTTAATGCATATTAAAGGGACAAAACCTTCTAAGAAAGACACTCTCTTTCTCCCTTTTCAATAAAATAAAAATTATGGTTTTTAAAGCCAAAGTAGACTGACAAATATAGACTTCCTTAATTATAATAAAGAAAAAAACCTGAGAGTCACAGAGTTTGATTCTCTAGTATTTGATTTTTAGCAAGATCAGCCCTAATGTAGTTCAAGAATAAAAGGAAGAATCAGCCTCCAATAAATAAAAACACTGACAGAATGATCACTGGATAAATCAAAATGAGCAAAATGGCTGAGTAGCTTATACTTTATTTCTTAAAAGCTCTGTACTGAAAAGAGATTCTGAATAAATGTTAGGACCTAATTACATGAAACACCAAATGCGCATGACAAGAATTTAGCAGGACTTTCTCTTTTAAAAACATTGCTTATGGATGTATAACAAAAAATATCAGAAAGATCTGGGTTGCTTTTTTTCAGAGGAGGAAAAAGTTAGAATTTCTGACATAAAAAAATATACGCAGTGAGGAAATTAGAAAGGCAAAAGCCCAGCTAGAACTTAATCTGGTCACTGTTGTAAGAAATAATAAAAAATGTTTTTACAAACACATTAGCAGCAAAAAGGGAGCCAAGGAGGATATCCATCCCTTATTGGATGTGGGAGGAAACATGGCCACCAGGGATGAAGAAAAGTCTCAGGTCCTTAATGCCTTCTTTGCCTCAGTCTTTAATAGCAAGACCAGTTCTCCCTGGGTTATCCATCCCCTTGAGCTGGAATACAGGGACAGAGAGCAGGATGAGCCCCCCATAATCCAGGAGAAAGCAGTTAATGATTTTCTACACCACCTGGTCACTCATAAGTCTATGGGGCCGGATGGAATCCACCCAAGATTGCTGAGGAAGCTGGCGGAGGAGCTTGCCAAGCCACTCTCCAACATTTATCAGCAGCTCTGGCTAACAAGGGAGGTCCCAGATGACTGGAAGCTGGCCAGCGTGACACCCATCTACAAGAAGGGCAGGAAAGCGGATCCAGGGAACTACAGGCCTGTCAGTCTAACCTCAGTGCTGGGGAAGATTATGGAACAGTTCACCTTGGGTACGCTCAATGAGCACGTTCATAACAACCAGGGGATCAGTCCTAGTCAGCATGGATTCATGAAAGGCAGATCCTGCTTGACCAGCCCGATCTCCTTCTATGACTGGGTGACCTGCCTAGTGGATGAGGGAAAGGCTGTGGATGTTATCTACCTGGACTTTAGTAAAGCCTTTGGCACTGTCTCCCACAGCATTCTCNTGAAAGAAGGGTGTAGTGAGGAGGTTGTTGGTCTTTTTGCCCAAGTAACTGGTGATAGGATGAGACGTTAATGGCCTTAAGTTGTGCCAGGGGAGGTTTAGATTGGATATTAGGAAAGATTTCTTCACTGAAAAGGTAGTGAAGCATTGGAATAGGCTGCCCAGGGAGGTGGTAGAGTCACCACCCCTGGAGGTGTTCAAAAAATGTGTGGATGTGACACTCCAGGACATGGTTTAGTAGGCATGGTGTTGTTGGTTTAACAGTTGGACTAGATGATCTCAGAGGTCTTTTCCAACTTTAATAATTTTATGATTCTATGATACTGATTGCTTAGATGAGTGATTTTCAAGCTTTCTCCTGTGGAGAAGAAAGAAATGCACCAGACCTCTTCTTAGTATAAAATCCTATTAAAATTTACCTCAAGTATTTTAGTAATTATGATTAAACCGAAGATTTGATGAATCATTTTACCATTATTCAGTTAAATCTGAAGAAAAAGTATACAAGTTAAGGTCAATTTCATATTACTCATCAACTAAGTCAAATGCAGAGATGAAGGATCTGTACTTTATCATCCAGCAGGCAAATTAAAATAAGGACCTGACCATGCTTTCATGGAGATCAGTCCTATTGCATATGCAACTATATTGACCTTAGTTGCATTAAGCCTGATTTATACTGATATGAAAGGGAAAACACATTGTTTATTTTAAAATGTTACTCCTCTGACTGATTTTAATTATGCAAATGAACTGTATGCTTGTCAAAGGTGGCTGATAAATAACCCTGAAAAATTAATACAGCACTGGTGAAAGCATGGAAGCTGGAGAGCGGGACTCTAGCTACACTCACAGCTCAATGTGGTGCTAGAAGGACTAGTTGATCTTGTACAAGAAATGATAACAGTTTCTTAAATCAGTCACAGGTGTGTAGTTTAGTAAAAATCTATTTTCCTTTTATAAAAAAACAAGGTCCAAATGAATAAAGAAAAATTGCATATTGGAGCATGCAGTAATCTAACCTCAACATAACACAAAGACTGACTGACTATTGGCTTCCACCAGTTATGTTTTTTTGTAACTTCTTCCCTTCCTGATATGCATTTTGTCAAAGAATAGGTATTGTTATCATGCTTTGTATTTTATTCTCTTGAAGCACTAGAAGAAAGACAAGAAGTGATAAAGTATTTTTTCACTCTGTCACAAATAACCAGGAAAAATGTAGTCAATGTAATAGAAAAGACTAAACAAATTACAGAGGTCATTTTGGTTTGACCAGGAAAAAGGTCAGGCACTGTGATTGAAATCCTCCCTAACTGAAACATGGCAACCTAAGCATAGCTTTAGCAATAAAGTATGAAAAGTATTTCAAAGTACAGTCTGAGCACATGATGAATGTAAAATGCTGATCTGTTTAAGTCAAGGAGAATTCTGACAGGTTTTCACCTTCAGCATTTTCTCTGAAATTTGGTTCCTGCCTTGGGACTACATTCATTTCACAGCCTTTTAACATGTCATTCATGCTCTGGCTTAGACAGTATGTTATATAGACATGCATAGTTAGGAATTCTGCTTTTGCCTTTTTTGAATTGATAAATGTTTGCTCTTACTAGTTGTCTTTTTCCAGTGTCTTGCATGACACTGTTTTTAAGGGACTTACAAGCCAGTGCAAGATTCTGCAAAGTTTCTTAAAGACAATTGACCAGTAAAGTGCTTTTGCCATGACAAAACAGAAATTATTTTTTCCGTATGTATGGATTGGACTCCATACTTCTTTCTCAGTGGAGTGGAAAGTGTTGCTGAGATGAGGAATGTTACTTTTCAAGCATGGCCTAAGTGCAACTGCTCCTTAGTAACAGTATGTTGCTTCAGGGTTTGAGATTTGAGATCCACCTTTTTTTTTTTTTTTTATACTGAGTTCACTAAAAGCCAGTAATGTAAGGATGAAGTCATACAGGAATCTTCATCTGGGAACTGGGAAGCTATTGGTATTGCTGAACCACAAATGTTTATGTGAAATCATTTCTGCCCTCTTTTTTGTAAACATCTGGCAGTAAGCTGAATTGTATTTGACACTCTTCAAAAAAAAAAATCCTGTTCTATGAATAAACAGCAAGACACATTTACACAATCACATGTGACCTAATTTCCACAAATTAACAAAATAGTACTTCTCAGATGAAAAGTGCTAGCTGAAACATCTATGCCAGCCAGCTAATGTTATATGTACCTTGTATTTGCAATGAATAGAAACGTGAAAGACTCAATTACTGCAAGTCTGCTACCTAAAAGCCTTTTTAAAACATTTTTAAAGCACATTCATGCATACTTTTTCTAAGTAATTTTTTTTAAAAAAAATGGGAAATTTTCAACAAAATTTGACAAAACCCAGTACATTTTAAAAGCTAGAAAAATGAGCAATCCTTTCAATTAAAAATATATTTTTAAAAAAATGTTTGCTAATTGACCATGAATTTATTTCCTTTAGCTTTGGCATACTTACAATATTGAAGGGAAATTTGTCCCAAAGTTAAAAAAGACAGATAAAACCAACAAAATCAAAGCACAGCAGGAAAGCTTGTGCTTCTCGCAGCAAAATACCCAGTGCTATCACATTTTCTCTTCAGACATTTTAATATTAGGAGATTGTAAACAGACTGTATTTCAGTTTTATAGCCTACCCTCATGAGAAAAATAGAAAAAAGAGTTATGGAATATAGGTATTGTTTTGTATAGTGAAAACTTGGTAGGTGGCTCTGCTGTTTTGAAATACTTCTTTTTAAGATAAAGCAGGTTCTCTTTTGCTGATTATACAGTGTTTGCAAAAAAAAACCAAACCCCACAACATACAAACAAACAAAAAACCACCCCATTCCATCTCATTTCTCAGAAGAAATGATTATCAGGTTCACTAGGAAGCTGGCCCTGCATTACACCTAAGTTCTCTTTTTCCAGTATATAATGTTCATTAGCAGTATACAGCTTTTTTTCTTGTTTTCAGTGGCATTTTTATGCAATTAAAAACATTAATATGTTAGCAGTTGCAGGGGCAGAAAAGTTGTGAATTATTATGAAAGAGTTTGTCAAAGGAAGTAATGTAAGCTGCTCCCCCAAGTCAAGAATTAGCAGGTTTCCTATTGTGCACTTCCTCTCCCAACAGTCTACAGCAGAGCACCTCACAATTGCAATTAAGAGGTATGAGGATGTCAGCAATGTGGACAAGGCAAACCCAACACATTTCTTTTGTTAAGTAGTATCTGGAAGACTAAAATGTGGCAGCGGATCAGTTTTGTCTTCAAGTTTCCTCCCTCCCTGTCAAGCACAGAAAAGCTTTATTTTGTCTAAGAGAAGGAGATACTTCCACCATGCTACAGTCTGCGGAGTGGTGGCTAGTTACGTACTACTGACATGTCATATCAAAACACCAACCAGTCATACCACTAAACTACTAGATGCTGATATGCTCTACTTTCCCGTCTGCAACACATCTTGCTGTGAGCTCTGTGCCATTGCTGTAGGGCCTTGTGTTCCCTATGCTGAAATACTGTGACTAGAGTAGAGCAGGAAGGAGATCCCAGCCCTACCTAAATACTGCCCTCCCAAAATATAGTTATGTCCTGAAATAAGTTTATTACTAGCATGATATTTTTATGTACGTGAGATAAGAAACATTAACATTGTAAATGATTCAAATTATACTCCCCACCAGTAAGCTCTGTGAAACCTCCAAACTTCATAGTAGCCAAAAGGAACTCTTCTTTAAATAGCTACTTTAATAACCACTGGAGTGACTCCTCGATTTGTAGAATATTGAGAAGTGGGATGCTGATTTAGCCTCTTCAAATAACACAAGGATTTGCTTGCTAATGCCTGTCACTCTCTGCTGGTTGACACTACATAGCATATGCAAAAAAGTGTTTGCTCAGCCACAAATTCCTCTTGCTTTCCTCAAGGTCCACTCAGTTTCCTAACTAATCTGCTAGTTACTGTGCTGGAGAACTAATCCTTGTGGGGTTTTTATTGTTTGGGTTTTGTTTTGTTCTGGGTTTTTTTGTTTTGTTTTGTTTTGTTTTTTAATAAAACTGTGACCTTTTCTGAACCACCCAGATACTAAACATGGAGCTGTATGTGCCAGTATGCTAACACCTGCATGATCAAAATCCATTACACAAACACTGGGTGGATCTTCCCAAGAAACACCATGATCTTCCAAGCAGCTAGAGTATGAGGACAGAAGTTTATGGTTCTCGAGCTGTGTGCTAAAGTACTTCGGTAGTTCCTGAAAGACTACATCCCACAGAAGGGACCCTTGCTGGAACAGATCTTGAAGAACTGCATCCCACGGGAAGGATTCACATTGGAGTTGTTCATGAAAGACTGTCTCCTGTGGGAGGAACCCCATGCTGGAGCAATCATCAATATAAAAACCTTCCCAGCTACAGAAGGAAAGGCTGGAGAGTCCAAAAATACTTGGATTCAGAGGGGACAAGAAATTTTGTTTTCAATAGTCTTTCATCATTGTGTTGATACATGGAACACAAATAACACATTAAAATTAGGTGCTAGACCAGGAAACAAATATTTCAAGCCTCTTTTCTAAGAGAAAGAAATCTCTCAGTCTATCAGAACAAATGAATAGTAGAATCTAGCCATTACTGCCAAATCTGAGAGCTAATCTTTTCTCCCTCTCCCCTCCCATCACCTGCCATCTAAACACTAGTTTCTCTGGTTAAGTACTTCTCCATGTTTAGTCTCAAAATACTGATACTCTCTGTGCTCCAGGTACTGAAGTCTCCAAGAGGTCAGACAGCTACAAATGTATTTTACACCAATAAATCACAAAAAAGCTTCCAGACAATCCCAACAAACTATTTATAGTCAAGGGCTTTCTGGCAAATACTTGATGCTTGGTTATGCATACGGCACCATCACTCCAAGCACAGTCCTATTATCTAGAAGTATACACTTTTCTTTTTCCCAGCCTGCTGGAGAGAGCAAGCTTGATTAGCTTATTGGGAGAGAGGGAAAGATGCGAGAATGCTGATGTACATTTCTGGGAATTATTTACTGAGGGAAGACTGTCGCACTGAAAAATCAGCTTTCCTTTTAGCCTTGAAGAAGAAGGTCTTGAGTCATTTCACAGTTTAGGTTCTGCTCTAGTCACAGATTCATCCTTCCAGAATAGTCTAACAACACCTAGACTGCTAAAAGAAACAGAAAACATATTTTTGGTTACAATTTTGCCTTTACATGTTTATCAAAGAAAAAACAAAGATTGGTCTTTTCCAATTCTAAGCAAAAATACATATTATGACTTTTATACATATTATGACTGTTTCTTTTGATGTTGAAAAATATACCATAAGAAAAAAGATCTGACCTTGCTGCTAAATATTGTGATTTTAGGCTTATGCACAAATTATTTTGGAAGGATATTAATTAGATGTAGTTATGAGCATTGCATTAATCATAGAAGTGTTATGCATCAGTAGTATGACTAGAAAGCTTTTCAATTATAAAATAAAGTTATACCTAAGAAATAACTTGTGTAATCTGTATTAATTCACTTACCATTTCAGTTACTAGGGTTTTTATTTTATAATTAAAAAGCTTTCCAGTGACATTATTGCTATGGAACATTTCTTTATATAGCGAGAACCTACATGAATTAACTAACAGATAACGAAAATTACAGCCTTTTCTATAGATCAGATTAATACTAGTAAAATAATTAAAGGCTTCATTTATAGATTAATTCTAGAAAAATAATTAAGGCCTTCATTTATTACATTGTACTGGTCACAGTAATGCTCAGTTACCTTCTGACTCAGCAAACATGTACTAGCTTTATGCATATTGGCACTTCCATTCAAATTCAATAAACATAAGAAAATATGTTAAAAATAGACATTGGACCTCACTGTGCAGAGGAACTTTATTCATTAGTAATTTTCTGATTAAATAATGAATGGAAATAAATATTCATAAACATATTATGGGCTGAAAACAAATTCTAAGCAGTCTTTTTGAGACAAACATGCATGTGCGTGCTTTCTGTCTCCTACTGTCTGGCAAGGAGTAAGAGGAGCAAAGCAAGGGTAGATACAGCAGCCATAGACCTGCTCTAAGTTGTGTCAGCTGAAATAATACTTCCAAGTAATTTGGTCAGCAATATAAAATGGTGCATGATGTATTTCGGCTCATCTACCTCTCCACTGCCTGACTGGCAGTTACTTCAAATAGCTCACTACCTTAAATATAGTTTTCTGTGTGGAAGTTTGAAGACCAGACCACATGACCCCAGAGGCATCAAGAGATGACAGGTAGGACTGAGGCATCTTGTTCAAGATGAATTCAGAAATATTTGGTTTTGTGTAAAAGGGATCCAAATGACAGAGCTACTTTTAAAGATTCTCAACTAATATCTCTGAATTTCTTGACCTGTGAAACAGAGGTAACAAGTGAACTGACTCTCAGGAGTGCTATGTATTACATGGTGTGTACAAACAGTATAACATTGTGAACGTGACACACTACAGAAATGCTTTTTGAAAGACATCAGTTGAAACCATCAAGGAAGTAGGGAAGTAAAAAGATTGAAGAACAAAAAACCTCAAAAAAAAATGAATTGAAGATGAAAGACAAAGAAAAGCCTTCAGGTTTAAGGTTAACTCAGGCAGACCTCTACACTGATTCTAAAATAAATGTGAAGTTTATTGACAGTGCTTGGAGGGTCAAATTATTTATCCATGCAGACAGGAAATAAATTTCCTAGTAGCAAAATATTCCAAGAATTAATGATCTGCCATCAACTCATTTAAATACTTCAAATAGGAAATCTTACTGACTCTAGCCTGATCACGGTTTTGCTGCCCTGGAAAACATGACAAGGATATACAGCATTTTTAATGCAGGAAAATGTCCTCTCTTGCCANATGCAGGAAAATGTCCTCTTTTGCCATCATTTATATATTATGAAGAGTGAGCACATTTTATTAATGCTGCTATAACCATACATGCATTTTGCTATTACCACCAGAAGAAATTTCCTCAGACAGTCATCACTTTAAAGGCCTATAGAATATCTGAACTTAAAGCTATAAATTATAAAATGAAATTGCCAATTTGGAGATTGGAGATAAAGAAAAAGAAGTCTAGACTTTTTTATTTCTTAAAATTAAATTTATTTATTATTTTTTAATTT